>APFE031603984.1:6918-37100 GCA_000404065.3 Pinus taeda | reverse complement strand
CTACTCAGCTTCCAATGACATCCCAATACAATATCATAAAGGAAAAAACAATTTGTATCTACATACCCTGCACGAAATATCCTTGATTCTTGAAGAGGGTGATAAAGGCATAGATTAGCTTCTATCAAGTCTAATTACGGGCTCACAGGCCTTGTTTAGTCTATTACAATTTCTTATCTATTCTGTCACCATGTCACACACTTTTTAATCTGAAGAAGTGTGACGAGGGTGACTTTGAATTGTTTGTAAACTTGAAAACTAACTAGCTTATAGGAAAGGCTCTAACTTGTTAACTCACTTATGTGTAAAGAATAGATATTTTACATAGGATTTGATCTTTGATCCTTGATCTAGTGTAAGAATTTAATGTGAGACAACAATAGACAATAATTATAGTGGACTATCTTATTAATTCCCACAACCTAAAGGGCATGAATATGATCATATCTTGTAGAAGTATGCTTAAAGATTAATTAAATATAATCACTAGATAAACCTATCATACGTGGAACATGACTTGGACTTCAAATATAATTGAAGGTCGTGTTATCACTCAGGTTGTCCCTAAGCTCCTAAAGGGATACGGCTGAGGTAACCACAAACCAATCTTTGGATTACAGGTTCTAGCCCACCTCGCTCACACTCACAGCAGACGCGCGCTCATACTCTTGATTGATTTTAGCTTTGTGATTATGATCATCTCATCACGCGACTAGCTCATATCGCGCGCTTCAGTGGGTTTTGTTTAGGTTTGGATGGTGTTTGAATGGAAGGAAGATGCATTCGAGCAGAGAGGCAGGCATAGAGTGATAAGTTTCAAACCATTGGGCATGGAGTCAAGGAGTAGGAATGCGGGTAGGCTTTCTCAATCACAAGAGGAATATGGAGCAGGGTAGCTGCACATGAAACAAACTTCAAGCTAAAGAGATGGAGTGAAATGTAAGGAATGAGAGGCAATTAAGAATCTCTCAATTAGCTTAACAGAGGGAAAGAGGATGAGCTCTATCTAGGGGCAGTTAAGAATCCCTGGATAACTATCACACATGGTGAATTAGGGCAAATATGAGCTAGATGGAATTCATATTTATGCCTAAAAACAGATGAAAACATAAAGAAACAGCAGAAATTGAGCATAGAGTGCACTTAAACAAATTCTAAGCTACTCTTTCTTTCTGCTGCTTAGATAATGATATATGAATGGAAAGACAGAGGTAAGAAACACTTATTGAGTCATGTATCAGCACAATAATTCCACAGTCACTCTTAAACCATTAAACACAGTACACAATTCATTTTCCAGGCTCGTAAGCAGTCTTTGATTATAGAAATTATCAAACATACAGTGCGAGTCTCTGCTCAAGCAAAACATCTAACCAACAAAAACCAACCCTCGTTACATTGTTCTAGGCCCTCTTTATAGGTAAAATATCCTGAATTATTTATTACAACCGACCTAAACAGGTCTGCGGGAAAAGGTTTTTAAAACCTAAACTTGTGCTGGAATTAAATGCGAGTAAATATCCTTTGGGTTGCGCCAGAGGCAGCTAGATCAAAATGAGTTAATACAGTGTCTTTGGTGACCTGGTGCAGCGGTTCTGCAATAACTGTGCTTTGAGTTCTGGTCCATTGATCTCATGTGAGTTTTAATGTGCAGTCATTGTGATGATGAGCTTTGAATGGTTCCTTAACTGCTTCATGACTTTCAAGGTTTTCCTTTAATGTTTCATTCGCCTCGAGCCCTGAGAAGATTTTCACTGATACACTTCGCCGCAACGCTGATACTCTTTGACATGGTTTTTGGCTTCACATCTGCTTTGATAGTCTTCAATGCCTGAACCGGGTCTCTCTCTTTCTTCTGATACGCTGAAATTTGCAAAATCGGGCCTTTTCTGCCTTTTTCGGCACAAAAATGGCTGAGGAATCAAAAGATTCCCTAAAGATTCCCCAATATGGCCTATTTCTCGTAGAATCGCGCATCGAAAACTGCCTCAGAATTTGAATCTGGGCCTCCTAAGATGCATTTTCGCGCTTGCGAGCCTTTCTTTAGCGGGTGATGTCAGCGGGGTGATGTGGCAGGGTGATGTGGCAGGGTGCTACATGGTGCGGTGCCTTATATGTTTCTGCGATGCGATAGCGGTAACTGAAATGCTGCGATTTGTGATGCGATATATTCTCTTGATGCTATGGTAATGTCACATCAGAGCAAAGGGAAGAGGCATGCATTTTGGAAACGTGACTCTTGCGACCGTCGATTGCCGATCTTGCGATATCGCATCGCCTAAGAGGGGAGGGGGCATATATATGTGACATGTAGTATTTGCGATACGCTGATTGCGAAATGGCATCGGCGGGACATCCATCGGGGAGAAACAACAACAAGCCACATTACCTTTGCGACCTCCGACTGCGATAATCGCGTCAGAGGGGGATCCAAAGGGATCGGAAGAATGTTACGGCAGTCAGCAAGGGTTATTGCGATTGGAGGAAGGGTATGTATGATTTTGTAGAGCATTTGAGGCCTCGAAAGAGGTCCAATAACCTAAAAAGAGGAATTTTATGCTTCGGAAGGAGTCCATTGCATTGGAAGATGGTTTTAAAGGGGCAAAATGAGGGTTCTTGCTATGTTTCAGGCAACCTTAGCAATTCCCAAGGAATACTTATGGTTATTTTTCAACCAAGGGGAGGGGATAAGTATGTAGGGGAGTTATTAACATAGTTTTAGTAGGGGATGGGGAAATAGATAGGGAGCTATATAGTAAGTTAGTAGTTAATATGACCATGATGAGAAAGCGCTAAGTGGGTGAATCTTAGGCTTTCAAGGGAAACAATGATCCATAAAGGGAGTATGAATATTCCTTGAGTAAAGCAGATCTTTACCAAGGTGAATGATATGGAAAATGATGAAACTAAGAGGCATCAAGCAGATCTTGATCTCATTGGGAGGTTAGTGCATGATTTGGGGAATATTCGCTTGAAATCCTTCAAATGAAACTGCCTGATAACTGTGATCTGGATAAATATAACACTTGATAATGTGGAATTGATTATAGATCACCATTCTGCAACCTCAAAATTACCTACCCAGCCTACTTTCCTAGCATTTTTTCTTCTTCTTGGTTTGGGTGCATTTGGGCTTGCTGACCCAGTTTTTTCAATTGTTTTCTTTTTCTATCTTCCTATCTACATCTGCACTTATTTCTTCCAAGGGCCCAGATTAAGCAGTTGGGCTCCTTTGATTCTCTACCTGTCTAAGGATCTGCCAAGATTAAGCTGTTTGGACAGATATTCATTCTCTATATTCTAAAACAGGAAATTGAAACCTAGGGAGGCCAAGATTAAATTGTTTGGACTTCCCTTTAACTGAAAATTGTTCAAAAAATGGAATGGTACATCAAAATTGGAACACAGCAGTGGCGTTTGAACTAGCACTTCCTCCTGGTAACCTTAATTGGCCTCTGTAGCAAATATGGAACATTGCAGCACGTAAAGAATGACATATTTGGCATGTAAAAATGTCAAACATGAAAGATGAGTAACCTGCTGCAGCAGGAGGCTAACAAGTCGAACAACCATGCTTTGAATAATTTGTGAGTGATCGACAAAGAAACATGGTTTGTTGATGAAAATTAAAAGGGTTAAGGCATGTTGTCTTTGTATTTAACATGTTCAATAATTCACATTTAATCAAGCAATAATATTCATTTGATTGCAAAGTTCATTCAAATGAGGGACATGGCCCCAAGTCAATTTACACATATCTATTTTAATTGAATTACTATGTGGGATGCTATTCTAATTATGATGGGAGTTGTATAGGCCGCTCAACTTCGAACAACCGTGTTGTGATATGTCAGAGTAACAACACACTATTCCATTATTTAACAATTTCCATCAATCAATGGTGCTGCAAAATGAAAAGTTTATGCAATGCACAATTTATTCTAAATAAATATAGTTGGGTGAGGTTTATGCAACTATAGTTATTATTTCCCAATAAAATGGATATTTTCACAATTTGATTTCTTAGTATATTAATGCATTAAAATCCTATATCCAGTCATTTTCAAGTTCAATAATATACTCATACAATTCCAATGTTAAGTTTGGAGAGTCCCAAAAATTTATAAATGCAATATAAATCATACCCAGATACACAATGTGTATTGCATGGTTTCTACATGCGCCTAACATAAATGTTACTCATCAATGCTTCAACAGAGTTTAATAAGACTATCTGAATCAGTTAACTCGTGAATAACTCAATTCAATAACCAAAAAAAATTGTATAATTAATAAATAATCATTTGTATTTCACACAAATATAGAGATACACTAGTTATTACCAGAAACATCATTTAATATTCATACAATAAAAAAAAACATGGAATAATTTACTTATCTGAATGGTTTAATGAGAAACTGTAGGAGGGACTTCTATTCTCCTCCCAACTATAGGCCAGTTGCACTGTAAATTCTCTTGAAACCGGTCAAACTCAAGCCAGATCCAAGGTTTGAGGATCTTGCAGGTGGTTTTAACAACAAATATCAAGCACGCAGTAATCGACACCCATGTATGTGCTTTGAATTCAAACATTACCTCCCTGGCAGGGATGGAGCAATAGTGCTCTAGTAAGTGAGTGGGTAATCATGGACTTGTATATGGAAACTAACATGAAGGAACTAAATTTTTGCAACAACTTTTGAGATAATTCAATGATCTCAGCATGGATTGGGATAATCAAAACACTATTGTTTGAATCAGAATGGGTGGGGGAGGATACGATCCCCTATCATCTCCCCTTTGTTGCATATATATCTCAATGTCATTTCCCTCTGTGTCCCATGGTACAATCAAGGGTGTCTTCATATGCACACTTTGTCCTTTCAAACCTCAAGGAGGGAAATCTGAATGGGAATCACCTAGCCCACTTGTCCCTTTACATTCCCAACAATCAGTGGCTTTGATGACTCAAACAAGTAAGCCCAATAACATTAATTATGTATTTATTTGGAATGGGGGATGAATTTTCCAGTCGAAAAGGAGTTTGGTATTTAATTGAATGGATAAGGGTATGTATTTTCGAGTCAATAAGAAAAACACAACAATCTTCCCTTAGGCCAAGGATTCATAAGGTGGTCCAACCTTTAATTGTGTAATTTATTTAATTTTAATTAATAATTTCAAATATTAAATTAGAGCTTCAACCAATCGTGGCTTTCTCCATGATAGCAAGGTCGTTATAGTAATAGAGGTAGAACAGGGGGATGTTACATAGTGGTAGACCCTATTATAGTGGGAGATTTGCATAATCGATCCTTGTGATGAAAGGAAATGGCAAGAAATTCAAAGATATTGATATAAAAATTCAATCGACAAAGTTTTGGATCATGGAAGCTCAAAATGGAAGATTTGTTGGTGGATATAGATCAATGGATCATTGTGGATCCAAGCTCTACATCAATAAGGATGTGAAAACCCCAATTTAATTACGCTTATGTATGCAATGTAAACATTTTGATAAGAATAAATGGGTTGAATAATGGGACATAATTCCAAAAGGATGGGGTGATTGCTTGTTAAGGATAATATTAATGGTACAAGAAATTTAAAATGAAGAATCAAGATATGTTGGCCACCCATTGCATTAAACAAACAAAAACTAAATTTAAACAACCTGGGGAACAACTGCACAAGTGGCACATTTGCATTGGTTGATAAGATCTTGTTGGCAGGAGTTAATGTCAGGAGGAGCAAAAAGGAAGAGAAAAAAAGGAATTGTTGGAAATAATACAACTCAGTAAGGAATTTGGATAGTCAAGGGAAAACTTAACAAAAGAAGAGGAAGTCGAATTGTTGGGGGGGGGGGGATTTGAGCAACAAGAGGAAGAAAAAGGAAAAGGAAAGAGAAGAGAGAGGGGCTAGAAAAAAAGGGAGAGCACATATAGCTATGGAGGAGAGATAAAATCGAATGCAATGTTGAACAACAAAAGGAATGAGGTTTTCAGTTGGTAAGGAAGCAGGAAGAAATCACTAGGGTGAGGAATTAATTGCCTCTCGAGTACCCATTGGCTTGGAGGGTGGAGATGATGTTTCTAAAAAATCATTGAGGGTTGGGTGCAGGAATTAGACTTGGAAAATTCCTCAAGGATTTCTAGATGCTTCCTTGTTATATCTTGATCTTACTATGATTCCTGGAATCCTTGAATTGGGTGGAACCATGGTGTCCAGTTCAAAAGGGTGGAGACAGCTAGTCTCTAGACTCTCTGTGCACTTTGTTGATTTCAACTCAGTTGGTGGGTGGAGGTGGATGAACCTCTAAAGTCCCTAGTTCGACTGATGGTTATGTTAAATCCTTGAAGCAAAAGATCCATAAGTCTCTGGAATCCGACTTTGGTGTGGAAGTTGAAAGCGAGACTTGGTTGCAATTGTCTATGGTAGGGTGGAGAGTCATTATCCCGGACTCAGATGCGCATTAGATTGAGATAAGTATTTATTATGTTCTCATAAAATAGTGGATGAGCGCCTATTTACATTGATGGCCTGGAAATGATGTTATTGATGGCATGGTTTATGATTTCCTTGTCTATATGATTGACCAATATGTTGTTTTCACTATTTTAAAGCTACTGGAACAACAAGTGGCAATATTGATTGTGTTCTTGTAGGGACTCACCCTATATATATTTTTTTTTTAAATACTAAAAATAAAACCATAAGAAAATAGCGTTGGGAACTCAAAAATTGTTAAGCATTATATAAAATTTTCCTGAATTTCATTTCATTGAACATATCATCTAATTTACATGTTATTAACTAAACCATAATGAAGTTATACAAAAGAATATTATAACAACATAAGTACCGTTCACCAGGATACAAGATTCAAACTTGACTTGTCGCTAATTTCCCTCCTTTATTGTCAATCACCTCCAAGTGTGAATGTCAATGTGCTTAATCTAAATCCAATGACCCACTGGTTGACCTCCCAACCTACTCCTTGGGTACTCTCCTTCCCCGCGAACCCTCGAGCTGCAATGGGGCTGTACAATGGAGGAATGTAATAGCTGGTAGAGGAGATCACACTTTGGCTCAAGAGTCCCCTCTCTAAATTCCTCTACCTCACCAAACTCACTATAGCTTGTAGTCACTACTCTGACATAGTCTCATCCATCCAACAATAGGGTCAAGAAAAAGTCCCTTCTCCCATGGCCTGCCCCTTCTTTTATAGGAGTCCTCATAGGTGACACTTGGCATTTCATGCATAATTAATTATTTTTGATAATCCAATAGTTTGATTATTCACCCACCCATGTGTCACTCTCTCATCAAGGGTCTCCAAAATTATTTACTTAAATTTTAATTTAAAACTAATATTTTTCCTCACCTCAACAAGATTCCTATTTCTTCTCCTAGTTGTTTCTTGATCCCCCTTTTTACTCCTTAATTTGTGTTTATTACTAAAGTAAATTGATAAGTCAAGATTTGATCCCCTATCTACTCCCTAATTTAACTCAAGATATCTCTTAGATGGATATTCTTATGTTGGTTGTTGCCACATGGAGGTTCTCTAAATTTCTCTAAAATTTAATTTATTAATCTTATTTTAATTCACCATCTTCTTCACTTAATTAGGTTTAACTATCTTAGGATTATATTTATCCTTACATTTATGTTCCTCGTTCCCCTTTTTACCTAATTAAACTACATTAGCTACCTAATCTTTTCCAAGATGGGAAATGTAGAGTTTTTAAGGTAAAATATTTTATTTCTTCCTATGATCCTCTTAACCCAAGTTTTATTCTTGATTTAATTACCTCGGTTTCTAACATCATTTACCCTTGATGCGAACTTACCTAGTTTTCATATCTTGATTATATTTATTAATTTATTTATTTTTAATGATTCCAAGGGTGCCAAGTTTGGTCGTGCCCTTCAAGAACTTCCCTTGAAGTTCCAAGGGTGTCACACCTAACAGTTTATTTTTGATGCCAAGGGTGCCAAGTTAGTCATGCCCTTCAAGAAATTCCCTTGAAGTTCCAACGGTGCCACACCATTTTCCCTTCAAGCATTTAGTGGCTACGAGGGGAAAGTATATATGCAATGACAGAGACCACTATCATCTCTTATGTTGTCTGCTATAGTGAGACTAATGGTTTCGAGGATCAAGGAATCCACCTTGATGCGCGCCCCCCGGTAAAATTCTCATGAGCGACCCAACTTTGGGACCTATCCTCATGACATCATGAACTTCTAGGCGGAGGTGTTTCAACCTTTCCAGCCCAAGTGATGACAGGATTGCTAGCAGGTGAGATCAAGGACACTAACCCACCCTTCCCATGCAGTTCCATCCAATTGTACAAACCCATCACCCATATGTGATTCATTCGGCCAAGCAGCTAACATGTGCCTGCAACCACTAACATATCATCAGAATATAGATAAACATATATAGTAGGTTTCAAAATTGACTTAGAATTTTAAAGACATAATATGTCGTCAACTCATCATATGCGAGTTCCTCTAGTGGTTTCCTTCCATACTCAATAATCATTAGTAACAAGGTTTCTCGTTGTTAGTCATTGTCATAATAGCATCATCAACATCACCTAGTCATTTGTATCATTATTCATTGTGAACCAGAACTAATGCAAGTAGGTAACATAGGGGACACATCCATCATGGATATCATCATCATAACATTAATGGAAACATACATTTCCATCAAAGCTATCAACATCGTAATATCAATAGAAAACATACCTATCCATCAAATCTATCATCATCATCATGTCAAAAGAGAGCATACATATCCTTTACTGCCATCATCATCATAAATTCAATAGAGACCAAACATAACCATTTATGCTACCATCATCATAGTATCAATAGAGAACATGCATAACCATTAATGTTACAATCATCATAATACCAATAGATAACATACATAACCATTAATGTTACATCATAATATCATTGGAGAACATACATAAACATCACAACCACTAATACCTCAACTACTAATAATAGATTCATGTGCCTAGATCCTCAACCTGAGGTCCTTAAAGAATAATGTGTAGGCCTTAGGGCTAAATAAATGTTAATTTCATATCACTTTCAGTCAACTAGAGCGGGGCACTACATACACCCCCTCTTAATAATAGACCTCATCTCAAAGTCCTTGGAATAGGTAAGGAAAACGGTGACGCATCTCGTCGGCGTCCTCCCAAGTAGCTGAATTGGGACTATAATTGTCCCACTGGACCTTAACCTGGTCCACTAACCATCATCTAAGCTACAAACTTCATTGTTCCAGTATGCGAACTTGTTCGACCATTACCATTCCTTTGTCTGAAACCTGCAAATGACTAAAGTCAATAACATGCAAAGGATATAAAATATAATGATGCAAAACAGACACATGAAACACATCATGCATACGTGCTAAAGACAGAGGCAAGGCAAGCCTATATGCCACTGACCCTTTCTTTTCTAAGATTTAAAAAGGTTCCACAAACCGTGGAGACAATTTTTTTCTCCCTTTCTGAATATTATAGAGCTTTTTTGGGGCCTTACTCTCAAGAACACGCTATTTCCCACTTCATAACTTTGGTCTACCCGATGAGCATCAACATAGATTTTTTTTGTCGATCTTGTGCTTCTTTTAGCCTTCCCCTAATCATAGTTATTTGTTCTTCCATATCTTGCACCACTTCTGGTCCTATTAATACTCGGTCCTCTAGTTGGTCCCAACTGAGAGGTGTTCTGCAAGATCTTCCATATAAGAACTCAAATGGCACCATCTTGATGGAACTATGATAACTATTATTGTAAGCAAATTCCACGAGGGCTAAAAACTCCTCCCTTCTATTTTGTTGGTCCATCACATACATATGAAGCATGTCTTTGAGGATTTGATTAACACTCTCTATCTTCCCATCTGTCTCAGGGTGATAAGAAGTGATGAAGTTCAACTGGGTTCCCAAGGCTTCTTGGAAATGGGTCCAAAACCTTCCTGTAAGCACTTCTCCCCTATCAAACATGATCTTCGTAGGCACTCCATGCAATCTCATAGTTTTATCAATAAAAACTTTGACTATTTCTGGTGCCTTATATGTAGTCTTAACTAGTATGAAATGGGCACTCTTGGTCAACGTGTCCACTACTAAAAATATGGAATCATGTCTTCTTGAGGTCATTGGTAGTCCCATAATGAATTCCATTGATATAACTTCCCATTTAGACTTTGGTATCTCATGGGGTTGCAATAACCCTGCTGGATGTCTGTGTTCAGCTTTTACTTGTTGACACTCTACACATCTTTCTACCAAGTTCATGATGTCCTTCTTCATCCCTTTCCAAAAGAAGAGTGATTTCAGGTCCCCACTCATCTTCTTAACACCAGGGTGTGCCATGTATACTGTGCGATGTGATTCATTCAAGATTAATTGGCATATATCTTCATTCAGTGGTACATATATCCTTCCCTGAAATCGTAGTAGCCCATCATTATCAAGGGAGTATTTTTCATATTTTGGAACCCTCATTTCATCCTCCCTCAAAATTTTGCTAATCTCCGGATACCAAGTGTCTTTAAATTGTAAATCAAGCAGTTTCTCCCTCAAATTTGTCTTTAAGGGAATCATTGAAAATATTTGAAGCCTCCTACTTAAAGCATCAACCACCCTATTTACCATTCCTTTTATGTAAGTGATATAAAAATAATATTCACTAATTAGTTCATACCATCGTCTTTGTCTTGCATTTAAGTGGTCTTGAGTGAATATGTGTTGTAGCCCACAATGGTCAGTCCTAAGATCAAACTTCCTTCCTAGAAGGTAGTGTCTTCAAATCTTTAGTGCATAAACAATTGCTGCCATTTCTAGATCATGGGTTGTGTAGTTTTCTTTGTGGGTTCTAAGTTTCCTTGATGCATAAGCTATTACTCTTCCTTCTTGCATCAACACACAACCCAACCCTTCCTTGGAGGCATCAATGCAAACCAAAAATTCTTGTTCCATATTCGGCACCTTCAAAATTGGTATTATCATTAATAACACCTTTAACCTTTGGAATTCCTCTTCACATTTTTTAGACCAAATGAATTTCTTGTTATTTCTTTGGAGCTCGGTAATGGGGCTTGCTATATTCGAAAACCCTTCAACAAATCTACGATAATACCCTTCCATGCCCATGAAACTTCGTATTTCATGAACATTAGTTGGTGTTGGCCATTCCATGATGGCCTTGATCTTTACTGGGTCTACTGCGATACCATCCCCAGAGATAATGTGTCCAAGATAATGAATCTTGGTTTGGTAAAAGGAACACTTTCACAACTTCCCGTATAACTGGTTTTCTCTAAGACATTGTAGAACTATTCTCAAGTGTTCGTCATGATCTTCTGGGGTATTTGAGTAAATCAAAATTTCATCCATAAAGAATTGTGCAAACTTGTCTAAGTAATCCTAAAATATTACGTTCATCAAACTCATGAAAACACTCGCAGCATTTGTCAATCCAAAGGGTAAAACTACAAATTCATAATGCCCAAATCTTGTTTTAAAAGCTGTCTTCGGGATATCTTCTTCCTTGATTCTCAACTGATGATATCCCGACCTTAGATCTATCTTGAAAACACAATCACCCCCCTCATTTGATTAAATAAGTCATCTATCCTTGGCAGAGGGTATTGATTTTTTATCGTCACTTTATTCAACTAGGGGTAGTCAATGCATAGTCACCAAGACCCATCCTTCTTCTTAACAAAAATCACAGGGGCTCCCCACGGAGATATGCTAGGTCACATTAACCCCAAGTCCAACAGTTCCTTTAATTGGATCTGTAATTCCTTTATATATGGAGCCAACATATGATAGGGTGCCTTTGCAATAGGCTCAGTGCCTGGTTTAAGGTCAATGGTGAAATCAATTTCCCTTTTTCGGGGTAGCTCGGGTAGTTCTTCGGGAAATACATCCTTAAATTCAACAAGAAATGGATGTTTATCAAGGTTTTCAGAATCACCCTTATCATTTAGAGCTAACACTGAGAACATTTGACATCCCTTTTGCCTATATTTCATTAGTTGTATGGAGGAGATGAACCTCAGGGACACCCCTCGGTTCTTTCCCCTTAAAGATTTTCTTTGGCTGTCATCGTCTGTGAAATGTAGAATCCTCTCTTTGTAGTCTATGAGTGCCTCATGTCGTTCCAACCAATCCATTCCTATAACTACGTCATAGACTCCTAAAATTGTAGAGTGCAAGGATACCTTGGTCTTACATACACCCAGGTCCACCTCACAATCCTTTACTATCCTTCCTACATTGCTTTTCATACCACATGCCATTTCTACATGTCAATTTGGCATGTGGAAAATATATAGTGTGGTGTCATAGCTAATCAGTCTCTTATTTTGAAATCCAATGCCTTTTAGTCACAAATTTTATTTTTTTGAAATATCTATAAATATGGAACTTAAATATATCCTTTGCAACCTGCCAATATTGAGGGGAATGGTAAATTTCAGTATTTATCATATTAAAATTTTGTTGGTGCAATGACCTATGGACAATTGGATATTATTATGTGCTAGAGAAGTTATGTCATAGCAAGATTTGTGGGGGATGACATTCAATCTTTCGGTATAGTATAGTATGTGATAATTACATCATGGATGTTTTTTATGAAAGTGTCATGGTTGATTGGTTTCTTTCTCATCCATCTAAATATACATTTTTCCTACATTAAACTATGTAGCTTAAAAATATCCTTTGTTGCTCTGTCAGTACCTTAGGAAATGGTGGAATTTTGTTGTCCACTAAAAATGAATCTTGATGTAGTTTTTCGTAACGTATTTTTCATTGGTCAAATAAAATTTGATTGGATGAAGTCATTATTCAATTTTACCGCCTCAAGATGCTGGAAACAAGATGTTATACATGACAAAACTCATTTGTGATGTTTTAAGAGTTTTATAACATCCATTGATTGTTGATACTCTAACATTGGAAGAATTTTTGTAATCCCACAAAAAAAAATTTAGTAGAGTCCTAGCCTACACAATTTGAATGGGGATCTACCCATATCTTACTCTATCTCATGAATTTTGTGTTTTAATATCATTGGATGTTTGTTGATGTTTGTGAATTTTCCTTGTGATCACAAGTTACATTTTTCTTTACTTGTCATATTTAAGGCCATTTGTGGTTGTTTAGATCCTAGCAAAAGAGAAATACTTATGAATTGTTGTTGATCTTTGTTTTGCAGCCAACCTTTCACTTCTACAAAAATGGGGAAAAAGTTGCAGATCTTGTAGGAGATGATCCCAACCATTTAAAAGAGATTGTTGGAAATCTAGCAAAATGATTATTTTCAGTTGTTTTCATGCAAATATGATGAGGAATACTAGAAAACTTGAACGAGGCAAGATACTAATCCTAGCAACATAGCAACTGGATCTCCATCCTAGTATGCTAAAACTTTGGCAGAAACGACAATACTAGAATTTTGTTTCTATGAACTCATCCTTGTATTTTCATGTAAGCAACAAGTTTAAATATCTGTATTCTTACACTTAATTCAATTCTCAATTACCTCCATGGTGGATATGCTAATATTAGATCACAGAAACTGGTTTAGTATTTAGAATTTCAGTTCATGGAATTCTACGCTTGTAATAAAAGGCATATTATAAAATAAAATGAAAATAAAAAAATACTAAAGAACAGTCTGAGTCAATAAAGCTTCAAGTCTGTGCTTACTAGGCTCTGACCAGCCGTTTCCACTTCCATGTCAGCAAGATATTGTTGAACTATTTTAGCATCCTTTTTACTTGAAGATCCAATTGAGAGATGTGCCATATTCCAGTCATTCATTAATTCATTGGTTGCATATGAGCAAGGCACATTCCCTTTTCAGCCCCAGAATGTCCTAGTTTTGGTGATGCATTATATTCATTGACAAAGTTATTTTCTTGTCCCAATATTCTTCTTGAGCCTCATAGGGCAACGAATTGCTTGTTTATGTGCAAAATCCATCTTGAATTTTTTCTTTAAATACTAGAACATTTTTCACTATTATCCCAAAAACAACACTACAAATTGAAATGATATAGAGAATACTCACCTGGTACCAATTCAATTGCTTCCAGAGATATTGAATGCACCCAGGTTTTTCCCCCATCGAGCAAGCGAAAAATAAAGTTCGAAGCGAAATCGAAAAGTGTTTCTAAACTATACAAAATAAATAAATGCATGGCAAGTCCTAAACC
This sequence comes from Pinus taeda, assembly GCA_000404065.3. Lineage (NCBI taxonomy): Eukaryota > Viridiplantae > Streptophyta > Pinopsida > Pinales > Pinaceae > Pinus > Pinus taeda. The sequence goes on along the minus strand of APFE031603984.1, from coordinate 22,830 downwards.
CATGGAGTAAGCAAAAAATAAGCCTCAAAGCAAAATCCATAGACGTTTCTCTCTTATACCTAGCCTCAAAGCAGAATCTACACATGTTTATCTCTTATAACCTAGCCTCAAGCAAAATCCACACATACTTCTCTCCTAAAACCTCTGAACAGTGAAGGAGACAAAATATTTGACGTTTTTCATCAGATCCTTTAAGTATGTAAATTAAATCTAAAACTCTTTTGAAAACCAGTCAATTTTAAGTTTAAAAATCTTCAGAAACGAAATGTTGAAAATGCCAATATTTCTGAAGTTTCACGCATCATTGATTCAGTCTTTGTTCATGTGTTACATGAAGATGCGGTGTTTGAAAATGCTCAAGGTTGCACAATTTTAAGTGGAGATGTCATTATATGCCAACTTGCACAGGAACTGGTGCCACAATTTGTTGTCTTCCTTACCGATGTTCTAGGAGTGTTTGATCGACCCCCAACGGAGGCCAATGTTGTGCTACTAAAATAAATTGGTGATTGTGACCTCATTTTTCTGGCACAATTGTGAATGAAGATGGCAGTTGGTCAATTGTGAAACCAATGTTGCCTCATACGAACAATGCAGTGAAAACAACCACTGCATCACATGATACAACAGGAGGAATCGCTACCAAAATTTCAAAGGCTGCAATGTTAGCCAAATTTTATATAGATGTTTATATGGTTTAAGATGGTACTGATCACTATTTGAAGGCCCTAAACGGTGAGCTAAAGGAAGAGATGTTGGACAACTGGATTGGAACAATTGTTAGAAATTCAAAATTGTTTTGAAGGAATCACATGATGTTGTTCAAGTGTGGGCATCCTGAACCTTGAAATGGGAGAGTTTGGAGATTCTTGCATTAGAAGTTAGATGAAACTATCACACAACCAAAAATTAAAATCAACAACAAGAACTCAAAATCAGGATTGTTAATAAGCCTTAGGCTCAATATTCACAAGAAATAACACAACTATCTATCGATTTCCAATGTCATTGCTCCTTACCATGCTTCACGCGAATGGTTGAGCTTTGACAACTTCATTTACAGATTTGGAGAGTGAATCTAGAAATTTTATACATTTGTTAATTGATCTCAAGTTCATATGCACAACACATTGGAAAAATCAATGCAAGCCACTAATTTGGCTTTACGCAGGGTGGATTAACACTGCTTTGTCCTCTTATTAGCATTATTAATATTATTTCCAAATTCAGTTGTTTCTCCATTTTCATGTCTCAAATTTGATTCAATGGAATCAGAAACCGCGGACAATTCAATTTGTGCTTGATCCAATGTTTGTACGGAATACTAATTTCCTTGGGCACCATGCTTATCTATATATGCAATTATTTATCTATTTTTTTTCTCAACTGTATAAACCCCTGCAGTATCCGTAAATGTGATTTTTCCTTCAAGACATAAATCTGAGCATAACAATCAAGAACTAGATGGAGTGACTCTTCACAGGATCCGCGCTCTAATCTATCTTACATATACAATTATTCATTTATTCTCTTCTCAGTAGTGTAAACCTGTGCTGCATCCACATAGATCTGGGCATAACAAGCAAGAACCCCGGGTTGACTCTTCCTGGTATTTGCACTATAACTATGTTAAATTTGTTGATCTCCTCTTTGTTTATAATGTAATCCTAGTGAAGGAACTTTACAATGAAAACCCCCTACCACTGTTGAAGAAATGAAATGACGTCTTTTGAATTCTTGCACAATTACTTCGAAGAAATTGTTCATTAATGTTTGGATTAGTGTTATTTTGACATGTATTATGCATATGGTATTGGATGATGTTTGTAGCAACAAACTGAACAGAAAGGGAAAAAGTCATACAAAAGAATAGAATTCTGAGTGTCCACTACAAGTAATTTGATTTCAATGTTATTCAAGAAAAAATTGGTTGGTAGCCCCATTTGTCAAGCCCAATAGTACTTATTGTCTCTCGGTCATTGTTTTGGACAACGTCACAGCTGGCTTGGCCAGTGTTTTGGGTCATTTGGGGGATGTTTTTTTTTTTTTTACAAGGTTGCAGTGCGCAACAAATGCTTGTATTATATGGTGAGTATTTTGGACAAGATTGACTGTTGTTTATGTTATACGGGGAAAGTTTTGGACAACCTTGTTTATGTTATATAGAGAATAGATACACCATTTATGTTATGAAGTAGCTCCACCCACATTTACTTAATGTTTATGTTATACATCAGCTCCACCCACATTTACTATTTACTTATTATATGAATATTTTGGAATGGAATATCTTGGAATATTTTAACAAAACTAGTCAGGCATGCATGGGCCTATAGGTCTCAAGGGTTCAACATAGCTCTGATACCAAGTGTACAGACCAACCCTATAATTTGTTTGTTTGTTTTTTTTTTGTTTTTTTTTTTAATACTAAAAATACAACCATAAGAAAATAGCATTTGGAACTCAAAAATTATTAACTATTATATAAAACTTTCCTGAATTTCATTTCTTTGAACATATCATCTAATTTACATGTTATTAACTAAACCATAATGAATTCATACAAAATAATATTATAACAACATAGGTACCGTTCACCACGGGACGAGATTCAAACTTGACGTGTCGTTAATTTCCCTCCTTTGTTGTCAGTTGCCTCTAAGTGTGAATGTTGACGTCCTTAATCCAAATGCAATGACCTGCCGATTGACCTCCCAGCCTACTCCTTGGGTACCTCCTTCCCCGCAGACCCCCAAGCTGCAATGGAGTTGTACAATGGAGGAATGTAATAGCTGGTAGATGAGAACACTCTTTGGCTCAAGCGTCCCCCCTCTAAAGTCCTCTACCTCACCAAACTCACTATAGCTCGTAGTCACTACTCTGACATAATCTCATCCATCCAACAATAGGGTCAAGAAAAAGTCCCTTCTCCCATGGTCTGCACCTTCTTTTATAGGAGTCCTCGTAGGTGACACTTGGCATTTCATGCATAATTAATTATTTTTTATAATTCAATAATTTGATTATTCACCCACCCATGTGTCACTCTCTCATCAAGGGTCTCCAAAATTATTTACTTAAATTTTAATTTAAAACTAATATTTTTCCTCACCTCAACAAGATTCCTATTTCTTTTCCTAGTTGTCTCTTGATCCCCCTTTTTACTCCTTAATTTGTGTTCATTACTAAATTCAATTGATAAGTCAAGATTTGATCCCCTATCTACTCCCTAATTAAACTCAAGTTATCTCTTAGATGGATATTCTTATGTTGATTGTTGACACATGGAGGTTCTCTAAATTTCTCTAAAATTTAATTTATTAATCTCATTTTAATTCTCCATCCTCTTCTCTTAATTAGGTTTAACTATTTTAGGATTAACATTTATCCTTACATTTATGTATCTCTTTCCCCTTTTTACCTAATTAAACTACATTATCTACCTAATCTTTTCCAATATGGGAAAGGTAGAGTTCTTAAGGTAAAATATTTTATTTCTTCCTATGATCCTCTTAACCTAAGTTTTATTCTTGACTTAATTACCTCGGTTTCTAACATCATTTACCCTTGATGTGAAATTAGCTGGTTTTCATATCTTGATTATATTTATTAATTTATTTATTTTTAATGATTCCAAGGGTGCCAAGTTTGGTCGTGCCCTTCAAGAACTTCCCTTGAAGTTCCAAGGGTGTCATGCCTAATAGTTTATTTGCGATGCCAAGGGCACCAAGTTGGTTGTGCCCTTCAAGAAATTCCCTTGAAGTTCCAAGGGTGCCATGCCACTTGTCCTTTAAGCATTCAGTGGCTACGAGGGGAAAGTATAGGTGCAACGAAAAATACCACTATCATCTCTTATGTTGCCTGCTATAGTGAGACTAATGGTGTCAGGGATCAAGGAATTTGCCTTGATGTGCGCCCCCCGGTAAAATTTTCATGAGCGACCCAACTTTGGGACCTGCCCTCATGACATCGTGATCTTCAAGGTGAAGGTGTTTCAACCTTTCCAGCCCAAGTCATGGCGGGAGTGCTAATGCGTGAGATCTAGGACTCTACCCCACCCCTCCCATGCAGTTCCATCCAATTGTACAACCCCATCACCCATATGTGAATCATTCAGCCAAGAAACTAATATGTGCCTGCAACCACTAACATATCATCAGAATGTGGATAAACATATATAGCAAGTTTCAAAATTGACTTAGAATTTCAAAGACACAATATAAATTTTCATCAAACCAGGTGTTGTCAACTCATCATATGCAAGTGACTCTAGTGGTTTCCTGCCATACTCAATAATCATCTATAACAAGGTTTCTCGTTGTTAGTCATTGTCATAATAGCATCATCAACATCACCTAGTCATTCATATCATTGTTCATTGTGAACCAGAACTAATGCAAGTAGGTAACATAGGGGACACATTTATCATGGATATCATCATCATAACATCAATGGAAACATGCATATCCATCAAAGCTATCAACATCGTAACATCAATAGAAAACATACCTATCCATCAAATTTATCATCCTCATTATATCAATAGAGAGCATACATATCCTTTACTGCCATATCATCATAAATTCAATAGAGACCAAACATAACCATTTATGCTACCATCATCATAATATCAATAGAGAACATGCATAACCATTACTGCTACAATCATCATAATACCAATAGATAACATACATAACCATTAATCTTATATTCATCATAATATCAATGGAGAACATACATAAACATCATAACCACTAATATCTCAACTAATAATAATACAGTCATGTGCACGGATCCTCAACCTGAGGTCCTCAAAGAATAATGTGTGGGACTTAGGGCTAAATAAATGTTAATGTCATATCACTTTCATTCAACTAGAGCGGGCACTATAGTTCATATAGTAACAAAATGCAAATATTTCTTATTGCAATACTATGCCTCTATCTAATTACTAGATTGTGCATGTTTATTGTGTGTAAATTGCTTATTACAAGCTACATGAAGATGTGAAAGCATGATTGCATGAGTTGCATGGTAATACACTAACATCCTGGATGAAGGGATTATTTAATTATAATGGTGTTTTGTTGCAATAGTATAAATGATTGCTCAATAGTGTCAATGGACATTGTAGAATGACTAGTAATATTTTGTTGATTTCATGTTTAAATTATCGTATAAGTCCTAGCAGACTTGTTGTATATTAATTGGTACATTTGTGATTGGAGGGAAGGAGGCTTTGATTCCATCCCTTGTAGTTGCATTCTATCATTTAATTAAGAATGCATGAGTTGATGAGTATGGTTTACCTATTTTTTTAGCTAATAGGGTTGTTGAGGCAAAGAGAGCAAGCTTTCCATCCTGTTAATGAGTTGCTACAACTCTCTATATTTTTGGAAGAAAATTCACTTAAAAGTGTTATAGATTTTCTATCTCGCTTATGGTTGATTATTTCTCAAGTTTGTTCATAAATAAGTTACATATTTAATGGCCATTTGGTGTTGAGAACAATACCTGGAAAGTTTGAAACGGAACAAAACAAAACAAAACAAAACAAAAAAACAAAAAAAATTATCGCTTTGTTAAAGTGTTGGAAACTGATAAATTTTTAAGTTAAAATTAGTTTTTTTTATAAGTTTGGAGGTCGGCCAAAAAGGTTGGACCTTTGGTGGGCATTTCCTTGACCTACCATGGGCCAACCCAACCTTCCACGACCGTAGGTCAGAGGTTGATCGGGTCAAGGTTTGGGCGACGCTGACCCAATTTTTTACAACACTAGGAGGATTTGGGTCGATCCTTATCTAGGTTGAAGATTAGAAGTTGGGAGCGGCTATTTAAAATTAACCATGTTAATCGTGGAAGGAGGGTCGACCCTGACTTCCCATGGGGTACATGCCTGTCAGATGGACCTATCCACAATAGTCATGTGGCAGGTTCCATGTGGGTCCGCCATGGTGGGGTACAAACTCATGACCTACCACATGGGCCTCTATGATACTGCCATGTGGATGTCATGATGATGTAGCGGGGCAAAAATGGTCCATCTTTAAAGGGTCGTAATTATTGATCCATAAATCAGATTGAGATGAAATTTATATCATTGGAATATTCTTAACGAGACGAATATAACTGTTATCCATTTGAAGTAAAGAAAAAAAATAGATTCTTGTTCCCATAGCAGTACCATGGGATCTGGGTTATAAGGGTAACCACTCCCTTCTAACTCCGACTAGCTTTTGGGGTTAGGAGGTTCACCACTTGGACTACATGGGATTTATCATGGGAAAGTAATAAGACAATAATTTAGGTCTTAAAAAAAATATGGTCTGTAATTAATTGATTGCATTATTGATATGCTCATTTTGTGATTTAACTATGTAGCATGGACTAGTAACTAATATGCTTTCATTGTTTTTGGGGAACAGACAATTTGTTTAGATAGATATCGATTATTGACGATTCATGCATGTATATTGATGCTAATGATTTGTTGATAAATTCAAATTATTGTGCTAAAATAGATTGTAGTTACAACCGGCCTTATTATAACAGTTGTGCATGATTTATTTTCATTTATTTACTTTATCATGTATCTAACGATTGCATGTGAATGACTACACATCACAAGCAAAAAACAACATAGGGAAAGAGAAATAAATGAGGATAGGAATGGTACACTATAGTTATGATCAGTCACAACATGGGTAAGAAGAAGTAAGTGTAGATGAAGAAGAGACATCAGTTGGTCCAGGGGGAGGGGCTATCTCTCTTGATTGGATGGATATCTTGAGAAGTCTAAAGGTTGAGATCTAAAGATTCAAAGCAAATAATGAAAGGTTGATAAAGGACTAGGAGAGGCAAGTTGAGGTGATGCAGTCATACTGCAAAGCCTTTTAGAATTACAAAGACAAAGGCAACATGAGCTGGGGACTAATCATAGAGACAAACAAAACTCTTTGGCGCCAGAAGAGAAAACAAATGGGGTAGATGGTGATAGGTCCAAAAAGAGGCACATAAGGGAAAGTGAGGACACTATGAGAGGAGATTCCCCATTGAGTACCCTAGAAAGAACCAACACTCATGTGCATCATTGTAATAAACATTCTAGCTCTACTACCAGGAGGTATCATCATTATTTTCATCATCATCATAAAAAAAAAGGATTATATGCCTAAAGAATTTAAGAAGGATAAACCACCCACATTTGATGGAGAGATGAAGAAACTTGAAGATGCAGAAGCATGGTTACTTGGCATGAAGAAATTCTCCATAATCCATTATTATTTTGAAAACATGAAAGCAAAAGTCACCACCTATAGTTTGAAAGGAAAAGCAGATATATGGTGGGAAGATATGAAGAATTTCAAAGGCACAATCGAAGAGAAATTGACATGGAGCAAGTTTGAGGGTTTATTCAAAGACAAATATTTATCAAAAAGATATTATGACAACAAGACAAAATAATTTTATGAATTAAAATTTAGACAACTATAAGATGAAGAATACATTACCAAATTTTTGGAATTGTTGAGATATGTGCCATATCTCAAGGAGGAGAAGGAAAACTTTCATAAATTTACCAATGGGTGGCCCGTGTCGTTTAAAGATCACATTGATTTTTATGAACCTTGAAATTTGGACAATGCTATAAATAAATTAACACTTTTATGAACAAGACAAGTGCATGAAGGAAGTGGCCCTGAAGGAGCTCGAAGGCGATCATGGCAGAACTAGGTTTCAGCACAGGGTAATCCTTGGTAGACTGTCACGGTGGGACAGGTTTCTGTCAGTAACTGTGTTTTAATCATGGGTGCATTGGGGTGGGTCTTCACCCATCTTTGCAACCAGGGGTATACTTGTTAGCGGGTTCATTTGGCGGACGAAGGTTTTGGAGACCCAGATACAGGTTTCCTTCCGCGGAGTATTTCAGCACCTGAGAGTTTTTCGGTTCCTTCGCGGTTTCTTCAAGTCATACCTTAGCTACATGCGGTTTCTGAAGGGTTTATTTTATTCTTTGATTACCCCTAGATGGTTCTTAGTCCCCCACCGACATTCCTTCAGGCAGCTCTCAGCCCAATTTCTCGACAGTTATGGAGGCAAAAGATGTTTTCTCTGCGAGTTCTACAGAACAGCTGCCGTTATGGCCTTAGACTGGGTCAACAGTGGACGATTATTTAACTTTTTAGCATGAACTGGCTTCAGAAGTTGATGCCCTACCCTCACTCTCTTAGCAGCTCATACCCTTTATATCGATAACACCAGAAGCTAAGGCCATTCGAGAATACGTGGGCTCTCAACCACTCAATGAACCCATATCAGAGGCTTTTTGCGGGAGTGCGCTAGACACACGGGTCCTTGGGTCAGGCTTATGTTTGTTTCTTGTGGGGATTGAGTCGAATAAACCCTCGGTAGGGTTTCCTCACACACCAGACAGCAGGGCGCCGGTCCATATAGCTCCACAGGACTCGGGAAACCCTCCACAGGGCAACTTCACGGAAATAGGCATTATCTCAGGGTTCTTTGATAATCTGAAGGCAAAAGGACAATTGACAAGAAAAGACAAGGCTGCACTAGTGGATGACCTAGAGGATAGGGTGGCGGCAAACTTGACCAACAAACAAACAGGGACTACAAAAAGGAAAAAGCGCCTCCCTCTGAGCAGCAACAAAATCTTCTTAAAACTCGTTGAAGACACTCCTTTCAGTGAGGCAATGGACTTGGCAGAAAAGGTTTTGGTTGGTCGTGTTAGGGGTAGACACTATAGTGTTGAGCGTCTACAGAAGTGGACGATGGAGGTCTAGGGACACCATCTGTCAGGACCCCCTCGTGTGCAAACCTTTGTGAGGGTTTGGTTTGCAATGCGCTTCAAAACCATTGCCCAAACCAATTGGGTCCTCACTACAATTTGGCACATTGATCAAGCTCTAGTCCTCCTTCGAAGATGGACTCTAATGTTTGATCCAGAGACTGAAAAGGCAGGGATTGGACCGGTTTGGGTACGTCTCCCAGGTCTTCCCGTACACTTATGGACTGAGCAAATATTCAGACAAATTGGGGACGCCATGTATTCATATCTCACACATGAATCTTATATCACAACAGGAAGAATGGCTTATGCCAGAATATTAGTACATATGGACCTCTCGAGAGGTCTCCCAGAATATATCAACATACAATGGAGGGATGCGACGCGGAGGCAAATGCTGTAATATGAGGGGGTACCTTTCAGATGTAGGTGTTGCCACAAGGTGGGGCACCTTTTCGAAGACTGCCCACTGAACAAATGGAATAGCAAAAAATTAGGGAGGAATTTTCCCCAGGTTCAGAATCAGGATGCTCTATCTCATGGATACCCTGCTAGAGAGGAATTGCCCCGTGCCTCTGAGGAATTTCACAGGATTTCTACTCCCCACTCTGTAGGAACTGGAACATTATTGAGCCCTAGTATGCTTTCAACGGAGCAGGCCCAGAACACTCCGAGGAAGCGTGTTCGACCGCCTCACCGTCCCCCTCCACCTGTTCCTGGTACGACAGCGACGGCCTCGAGAGATTCCTATTCTTTGGGGAGCGGAACACAGAGGTTGACTGTCTTTCCAAAGAAGGCGCGATCTGGGAGCAGGGCATCTAGCTGATCAATGAACAGATTGATGGAGTTAGCTACCAGTACTATCATAGACCCTTTATGGACATATTGGTCTAATTTTTGGACAGTTTTTCAGACATTGTACATATTTATTTTGTTTTTTATGAATTGTTATGCGGCCAGTATGATTGGCACTGCACATATTTTTGGTATTATCTTCCTGCGTGGACCAAGATAATATTTACATGGCTATTTGGTTTATTTTTTGGACTCCTCCTTGACTTTGTTGGGCTACTACCCAGATGAAACATTGGTAGTAGGTTTTGATATTTCATCCGTTCTGTTTTATGTCGATAGAAATATCTGAATATGCATATGCATCTACAAAATGTAATTTCTTCCACTAATGAATTTACGAATTTTTCCATGGGAAAAAAAGAACAAGACAAGTGCATGCCATAATTTAAAAATTTTTGGAAATCAAGGAACAACATTAAGGATAAAAATAAATGGTTTAAGAAAACAAGCGAGACAAGAAGAAAGGAATGCCCACAGCTAGTTCAAATCGATTTCAACAAAAAAATAGCCCAACTTCCAAAGGTAGTTCACATCAACCAGAAGTAGAGTAGCACAGGTCTGAGAGAAAATAGTCTTTGCAATTTTGGAATTGTGGGGAAAATCACCAAAAGAGGGACTACCCACACTAGAAAAATGTAGGTCCAGAAATTTATAGCGCCCAGGAAGGTCAAATTGCAGGGTATATGGCACAAAGTTTGCCAAAATCTATGCAGTTGTGGATAACCACTAGGAAGACCACCATGCATCCATAATTGAGATGGAAGGTAAGTTATGTAATCATATTATTTATATTTTAATTGATCCTAGTCCTAGTTATAGTAATATCAATCTGGAGCTCATGGAAAAATGCAAGCTCACTACAGATTTGCACGCAAATCCATGGTTAGTTCAATTGGCTACATTTAACAAAGATGAAAATCAATTAGTGGATGAAATCTTGTGCATTTGAGCTCAATGACATGCCAACAACAACATATTTAAATTTGTCATCATTGGGTGCATACAACATATTATTGGGCATTGAGTAGTTGGACACGCACATAACCAAAGTTAATTGTTTTGAAAAGGCAATTGAATGCGTGAATGATGCTAGAGAAAGAAATTTTTTACAAGGAAAGAGAAAGTGAATTTCAATGAGGTCAATCATAATAATGCAGGCCAAGCGGAGTTGCCAAAAAGGATGCAAATTATTTGTTGTACAAATTTTCAGCGATGGAAAAGCCAATGACAACATTGGGAAAAAGGAAATTGAAGTGTTGGAGAAGTATATTGTGTTGAAGAAATATAAAGACATGTTTCCAACTGATATTCTAGGACTATCTCCTCACAGAGAAGCTGATTTATTTTTCAAATTGGTGCCTAATGCAGCACCAACGACCAAGGCATCATCCTAGACAAGTAAATATGAGTTGGTTGAGTTAAAACTACAGCTAAAGGAGATGCCTGAAAAATGTTACATCCAACCAAGTGTGTCATTTAGGGGAGCTCCAATATTATTTGTGAAGAAGAAGGATGGAACACTCAAGATTTCCATTGATTATAAACAATTAAATAAAATGACAAGAAAGAAAATGTATCCATTACCATGGATTTATGATCTATTTGACTAGTTGAGGGGAGCAACATTCCTCTCCAAGATATACCTAAGATCAAGGTATCATTAAGTTTGCATTAAAGAATAAGACATCCATGAAACTACTCTCTAGACAAGATACGGGCACCATGAGTTTGTATTGGTACCCTTTGGTCTTACTAATGCACTTTCTAGTTTCATTTGTTTAATGAACAATGTGTTGTATCTTTACCTGGAAAAGTTTGTGATTGTTTTCATTGATGATATATTGGTATATTCGAAGACTAAATAAGAACATGGAAAACATCTAGTTGCAGTATTATAATTGCTGATGGAACACAAGCTTTATGAAAATCTCATCAAGTGTGATTTCTTCCCATCATAAATGCACTATTTGGGGCACATTGTCTCCAAGGAGGGGATACAAGTTGATCTGGAAAATGTTAAGGCCATCATGGAATGGCCAACACCAAAAAATGTGAATGATATTAAATCATTCATGACAGAATACTACAAGAGGTTCATCAGGAAATTCTCCAGCATAGGCCATCCTATCACATCTTTGCAGAAGAAAAGAAAGAAGATTGAATGGACAGTTGAATGCGTAGCAAGCATTAAGCAGTTCATGCAATTGCTCACTAATGCACCTATGTTGAGGATTGCATATCTAGACAAAGATTTTATGGTTTGTACAGATGCCTACAAAGAAGTGTTCAGTGGAGTCTTGATGCAAGAAGTATAAGTAGTTTGTTCTAAGTCACAAAAATTAAATGAGAATGAGACAAACTATGTGACACATGACCTAGGGTTAGCTACCATTATTCATGCATTGAAGATGTGGAAGCATTACCTCCTCAGAAAAAATTTCATGCTCATGGAAGATCATGGTGGACTCAAATATTTTTTTTATTAGCATAAGTTGAATGAAAGATAAGCTAGGTGATATCTATACTTAGCGAGTTTGACTTTAAGATCAAGTAAATCAAAGGAAAGGAGAACAAGGTTGTCGATGCACTTAGCAGAAGAATTCAATTGAATCACATGGTGGCCATAAGCTCTTGTGGAATAGATCTAGTAGAACAGATTAAGCATGTAGGAAAACATGATGAGAAATACCAACAAGTGAAGGAAAAGCTAAAACAAGATGGTGAGGATGATGATTATCACCTTACAAAAGAAGGTATAATTAGATTCAAGAACATAATCTACTTACCAGACAATGATGAATTTAAGAAGCTTATAATGAGAGAGTTCCATGTAAAACCATATTTTAGCCATCCAAGATATCAAAAGACTCTCACAACCATCAATTTTTATTATTATTGACCTATTTTAAAAAAGGAGATGGCTGATTTTGAAATGCATAGAATGCCAGCAGGTGAAAGTGAATGTAAGCATTCATCAGGCTTATTGTAGCCTATTCCCATTTTGTAATGGAGGTGGTAAGAGATCTCCGTGTATTTCATTACCACATTGCCAAAAACATCAAAACAACATCATGCAATTATGGTGGTGATTGAGAATTTAAGCAAGGTGGTTCACTTTGTAGTAGTTAAATCCACCAACTCAACTAGTTAAGTGGCTCAAAATTTCATAAAGGAGATTGAGAGGCTACATGGACTTCCCAAGAAAATTACTTCAGATAGAGATGCCAAGTTTACTTGAAGGTTATAGAAGGAATTGTTTGTAGGATTGGGGACAGAGTTGGTATTCAGTACAACTTATCATCCATAGATAGATGGGCAAACAAAGAGGACAAATTGAATCCTTGAAGACTGTTGAATATGTATGTCATACACCAACAAAAGAAGTGGGAAGATTATCTTGCACTTGTAAAGTTTATAAACAACATATGTACCAGGGGTCACTAAAGATGAGCCCATTTGAGGCATTATGTGGAAGGTGTAATACTCCTATCAACTAGAGTGATCCAGTGGACATGGTCCTTATTAGTCTTGTTATGCTAAAAGAGAAGGAACAACAAATGCATATAATTCAGCATAATTTAAAGGTGGCACAAGATAGGTAGAAGAGTTGTGTGGATCAACATAGATAGCACAAATAATTCCAAGTCGAGGAATATGTTTGCTTGAGAATTAAACTCAAGAAAAATTCCTTGAAGATTTGGTCATGTGCCAAGTTGGCACCACTATTTTGTGGGCCTTTTGAGATACTTGAAGGATAGGACCAGTGGCCTATAGTTTGTCCTTACTTCCATCAGTTAAAATCCATGATGTTTTCTATGGCTTTTTTCTTAAAAGATATGTACATGATGCTACAGGTGGAACCAAAGGGAGAATTCTTGCCAAAGCCACTATGCATACTAGATTGGAGGAGCCTAACACTCCAAAATTGAGAAATAGAGAAATTCAAGGTGCAATGGAGGCACTTTCATCCTGAGGAAGCCACTAGGGAAATGACTTATTCAATGAGGGAAACATATCCTTTTTTGTTTGTTGGTTGAAGCAAATGTATATAAATTTCAAATATTGTACAAAGCTATGTATATAAAGTTCCATAAACAATATGTGTTTGTCTTTAAGTATGTCTTTGTGTTGCATATGCACAAAGAACATTGGGGACAATGTTAACCTAAGGGGGAGGGGTTTATGACAACCCGAATTTAATTACACTTATGTATGCAATTTAAACATTTTGATAAAAATAAAATGGGTTGAGTAATGGGACACAGATTCCAGAGGGATTGGTAATTGCTTGTTGAGGACAATATTAATGGTACAAGAATTTAAAATGAAAAATGGAAAGTTGTCAGCTGGCAAGATATGCTAGCCACTCACTACATTAAACAAGAAAATATTGCATTTAAATCACCTGGGGAAAAACTAGACAGGTTGTATATTTACATTGGTTACCAAGATCCCGCTGGAAAGAGTTACTGTCAGGAAGAGGCAAGAGGAAGAGAAAAAATTGAACTGCTGGAAATAAGGCAGCTCTGCAAGGAATCTAGACAGTCAAGGGGCAACTCAAAAAAAGAAGAGGAAGTAAAATTACCGGTGGAGAAATTTGAGAAGTAAGAGGAAGAAAAACATGAAGGAAAGAGAAGAGAGGGGGGTTGGAAAAAAAAGGAGAGTGTGAGAAGTAGTGGAGGAGAGACAAAATTGAATGTCAAGAGAAGGTTGAACAACAAAAGGAATGAGGTTTTTCGTTGGCAAGGGAGCAAGAGGGATTCACTAGGTGAGGAATTAATTGCCTCTCAAGTCCCTGTTGGCTAGGAGCGTGGATATGGTGTTTCTTATAAATCCCTAAGGGTTGGGGTGGAGTAATTAGTCCTAGAAAATTCCTGAAGAATTTTTGGATGTGTCCTTGTATCTTGATCTTATTGTGAGTTATGGAATCCCTAAATTGGGTGGAACGATAGTCATAAGTTTAGAGGGGTGGAGACAGTGGGTCTCTACACTCGCTATGTACGTTGTTGATTTAAATTCAGTTGGTGGGTGGAGGTGGATGAATATTTAGAGTCCCTAGTTCAATTGATGGTTGTGTTAAATCTCTAAAGCAAAAGATCCCTCAGTCTCTAGAATCTAACTCGAGGTAACAACTATAAGTGAGACTTGATTGTAGTTGCATATGGTTGGGTGGAGATTCATTGTCCCAAACTCAATTTCCCATTAATCTTTCTTATTTTAGTACTATGACTTTGTCTAATTACTAGATTGTGCATGTTTACTCTGTGTAAATTGCTTATTACAAGCTACATGAGGATGTGAAAGCATGATTGCATGAGATGCATGGTCATACACTAACATCCTCAATGCAGAGATTATTTCATTATGATCGTGTTGGGTAGCACTAGTAGAAATGATTGCTCAGTAGTGCCAATGGACATTGTGAAATGATTGGTAATCTTGGCTTGATTACATGTTTAAATGGTTGTATAAGTTATGGAAAACTTGTTACATGCTAATTGGTACATGCATGATTGGAAGGAAGGAGGCTTTGATGCCATCCCCTGTAATTTCATTTTATCATTTAATTAAGTGTGCATGAGTTGATGAGTATAGTTCAACTATTTGTTCATTTGATAGGGTTGTTGATCCAAAGAGCGCAAGCTTTTTGGCCTGTTAATAAGTTGCTACAGGTCATTGTATTTTTGGAAGAAAATGCACTTGAAAGTTCTATAGATTTGTTATCACACTTATTATTGATTGTTTCTTAAGTTTGTTCATAAATTTCTTATGAATTTAAAGGCCAACAGGTGTTGAGAATAGTGCTTGAAAAGAAAAAAAATTACTACTCTATTAAAGTGTCAGAAAATGGTAAATTTCAATTTAAAATTGACTTTTTTTTGTTTAGAGGGTCGGCTAGGTCGGAGGTCAAGAGGTCAGCCAAAAATGTCAGACCTCCAGTGGGCATTGCCTCGACCTATCGAGGGTCGACCCAACCTTCTACGACCAGAGATTAACCAAGGTCAGGGTCACGTGACCCTGACCTAATGTGTTACTACACGAGGAGGAGTCAAGCCATCCCTGACCTAGGTTAGAGGTCTGTAGTCATGCCTGGCTATTTCAAATTAAACGCGTCTGTCACACGGAATTAGTCGATCTTGCGGACAAGACAGACCTTCCTAGAATCTAATGAAGACCTAATGACAAACAAACCAACCAGACACTATCTTTCTCTAAATGTGCTTTATAAATAATGGCAAATAAATGTGTTT
>APFE031603982.1:0-11443 GCA_000404065.3 Pinus taeda | reverse complement strand
TATAATTGTAAATTAATCAAAGACATAAGATTGATTTTGATATTAAAGTCATTCTTATCCTATCACTACTTAAGTCATAATTAATAATAGCATAACCAAATGTTACTATATGAACAAAGGCAAAGGAGAGAAGGTTGTGGGATAATAAGGGGAAACAAACAAGAAAGAAAACTAGAACTAGCTATAAAAAGAGGGATGGGAGGAAGCAACTAGGAGGTGAGGGCTGGGACCCAGCGATCACTGATCTTCCAACTGTCCTCTCTATTGAAATTTCTCGGCCTTTTTTCGATCTAGATTGCTCGGCCTTTTTTCAATCTCAAGGGCTTCTCTAAATTTATAGTGATGGAACTGCGACACTATAGCGATAACACTAGCTTCCTCAATACAAACATGATGATTGGTTTTCTTCGCATGTTCTGCTAAAGCAAACGACTTGGTTCTATTTTAGTTTATTTGTTCTATCTTTTGGAGTGGTTATTGTTGTTGTTGTTTAATTAAATTTATTCAAAAACATATTATAACAATTTCTTGAAATCTTAAGTTCTTAATGTGAATTTTGCACAATTCAATTTAACTAGTACAACCACATTAAAAATATTAATATGGTTGATATAGCCTAAAGCTTTATAAATATAACAAAGAAAACTATTGCAACACAAAGAATGTCTTACCAATGTACACATTTACCTGATTAACCATGTATAAAAAGGTTATGGGTCAACTTTAACTTGAGAAAAAAAAGGAATTACACATCTTATTGTAAAATGGACCATTTTGCTAAAAAAAAAAATTGCTTATATGTCAATTTCACCATATAATTAGAATATGAACTTATTAGAATTTGAATAATCTCAAATCCATAGGAAATTGGTGGGCAGGGAGTCACATGGCAAGAATATAATTTTTTAAATTTACTAAAAGTCAATGCAACCTAACAATCTCTCTAAGACTAAGCATGTGTTGAGCATTTTCCCTTGAAAATCAATTTACACAGTCAATTAAAAGCATATAAAAAAAATGAACAAATCTTTATCCAGCTTAAATTGAAATAAAAAGCATAAAAAGCATTCGACAATTATATTGAATTTAAGTATGTATTAAAAACGTTGATCTAAATTTCCATAAAAAAACACTATAACTTAAAATAATTAAATAATCCTCCATTAAAAAATTTAATTATATAATTACACTATTTTTCTATCATTCATTATTTTAATAACTTATTATCTATTACTGCAGTAATCTGAATATTACAATGTTGATGTTACCATTCAGATAAACATCAACATAAAATTGATATAAAAATGTTAATATTTACACGATATACTCTTCAACTTTTTCATTAGTGATAGGATTTAAACTTTCATTGTGTGTGTATATATACACCTTTTAACTTTTAGTACGGTGATCCGATGAGTTGGATAACCAAGTCAACAATTTTGGTAAATCAAAATGAGTGTTAAATTTGCGATTAGATTTTTTTCCTCGACCCTCATTTTCGCTTTTAGTTCATCCCTTCCAGAACTGAGCTGCGGATATTTTCTAACCGGCCTTGCGTTGGGAGATTGATCACCTTCAGATCCAGTGGAAGAGCGTGATCATCAACTACAGCCTTCTCCTCCTGCTCAGGATTTGATCTTCTCTTCCATTCCTGCCCTCTTTCTCAAATCTGCACTGCTCCTCAAAATTCCAGACATTATTGCCACCGCAGGCCCAGAATCGTCATATACTCTTTTGCTCCGCCAAATCGCTGCCCGCCTCCCCTCGCAAACACCTCATCTCGATTACCTTTCCCGTATTCTAAGATACCTGTCAACGCAGGGCATTTTCATCGAGTCTCAAACCACGTCCTCTGATAACCCCTTCGATTTTCGTTATGGTCTTACGGATACTACAAAAATGTTTTTTATTAGTCAGGGTGAGAAAAATGAAAACCCTTCTAGTTTGGTACCCTTCTTTCTCATGATAAATGATGAGACTTTCATGGATCTTCTTCACCATATTCATGAGTGTGTGCTTCAAGGCCCAGGTGTAGCTGGGGGGCGCTTTCCAGATTGCTCACGGAAACGAATTATAGGCATATACCAGAGAAAATCACCATTGTAAGGTGGTCGCTAAAACTGGCATGGAGTCATTTACCAAAGTTATAATGAAATTGTCTGTGGGTAGTTACCAGGGGTTTCAGGTAGGATGTGGGCAGGGGAAATGGAGCGGCCATAGCACAGATCGTGGAGGCTCATCCCCACATCCATGAGATGAACTTTGATGTTCCTCAAGTGATTGAAGTTGCACCATCAATTCCAGGTTGATTTGGGGTTTCATTAATATATTCAAGGAAATTTTCCTTTAAAATATTGCTGAAAGGATTGAAACACTGTATGATATGTCTTTTTTTTCCCTTCTTTGCAGGTGTAGAGCACGTGGGTGGGGGCATGTTTGAGAGCATACCATATGTGCATCCACTAGTCATTTAAGTTGTTTGGTTGTGTTAATATTATTTTTAATGGAATCCACTAGTCATTTAAGTTGTTTGGTTGTGCTAATATTATTTTTTAATAGAATAATGGTGGTAATATTATCTTTTAATAGAATAATGGTGGTTGTGCTAATATTATCTTTTAATAGAATAATGGTTTTTTTATTCGTGTTTTTTGAAACATGGTTTTATTTTCAATTTTTTTTTATAAAAATTAAATTTAACAAATAAAACTAAACCCCACACAAATCAATTTATTTATAGTTCATAATAATAATATTGTTTTGAGAAACATTGATATTATCCCAAATAACAACTATTATATAACAATTATTATATGAGCCCATATTTAAAGAAGACATAAACCCTCAACAACATTATAAATCTCATATAAACCATAACACACCATGTCTACTAATAACTATAAATCTATATTTATCATGCTTGATATCATGGCATAATGTTATTAAAGTTTAGAGAGGGTTTAGTTTTAATTTATGCAAAAACATCTCGAGAAATAATATTTGGAATTTTTATTTTATTTTTTAACAAAATTGTATATATAAAAATATTAATTAATAAATTATATATAAGGGATATTTAAACTCTACTTCGTGAATTTGGTGTGGTCTGTGTTTTTAAGCTGAAGGTGTTCTTCTAAGGGATAGTCCCTCGAGTAAGTTTTGATTGTCCATTTCCAGCGCAAGTTTTCTATGTCTTCCTATATCCCTTTCGTCCATATATGTAATTGTGACACACCACCATCTTAACCCCAACCCTGACTAAGCGTAGAAGGAGGTAATTACGATGTTGACCCAATCTTCATCACCTTGTTATGGAAATGGGGTCTAAAATTTCACTCTTTTCCAACTACTTCAAAACTTAAAATGGATAACATCTTTTTGTTCATCTTGTCGAAACCTTTCCAACAATATATTTTTTTGCCTCAATCTGACTCATAAATCAAGGGATATGATCATTTGAACCTACTAGACTAAATTCCATGGTGTCATCCTTAACCTACACATGGAACCCACATAATATTCCATGTGGTGCTATGCCACCTCGAAAGCCTACGTAGAAGGTGCATTTGCTTTATGGTCGATGGTTGACCCTTCCTCGTGAAACCATCAACCAATTTCATCAAAGTCATCGACTACCCTATCAGGCCCAACTGTTTGACCCCTGAATTAGCAAATCCTACCCGACTTGCTCTAGGTCCAACTCGTGTCCAGGCCTCACATGGCTAACAAGGTCAATTGACCAAACCTCCAGCCTGGTGGGTCCCACCATTGGTTCCGACCTATTCTGCGAGTCTTTTACACTTGAAAAATATTTTGATTACTTTGTGAAATCACCCTAACCTGAGGAGTTCTAAAATTTCAACCCAAGTGAACATATTCTTCATGATTCTGCTCCCTCTTTTAGACGAAGGTCACAAAGCCATTACGCTTAGCTCTTAACGTCAATAAAACTTACGGAAATTAAAAATGCATAGGGTTTAACCCTGAAACTTGAATACAATACATTCATTAAGAACTGTACAAAGGATGTGTAATTAAGCACACTTTTCATGCTTATAGGGAAATACCCAGACTTTTGATGCAACAGGATGTGTATCCTTTACTTAATAGATCAACAATACTTAACGAGAAATGAAACAAAAATAATACATGCTTGTGAGCATACTCGTCAATTTAAAGAGATAACATAGACACTTCACCATCTCCACAGATCTATAGCTCACTGAGACTTAATCTATTAAACATACAAGAATTACACAATTTTTCAAATGTGCATATAGGACATTCAACAACCCATTAACACGGTAGGAAATCACATTCCCTAATTTGAATAGAACCATATAACCAATACCATGCACGTGTGTGTATCCTAGTAAATACTTATCTTATGTAGCAAGTTGGATTTACAACTAAGAGCAAGACATAGACTCTCCACCCAACCATAGAAAAGCTACAATCATTATTAGATGTAATTGTCACCCTCGTGTCAGATTCCATAGCTTGAGATAAAGTGCTTCAAAGGGAAAACTTCAACAAATGGACAACCGAAACATGATATTACAAGGCCACTCTACCTTCATCCACCATCTACACAAGCTTCCACTTAGTCCTCTCAGACTTTTTAAACGTGATGAACATTCATGTTAGGATACGACAATACAAAGAGTTCAACTTGCTTTAAGGATAAGAGAGTCCACAATAAAGGAAGGTTCATCAATGGATAATCTAGTGCAGAAGCATAGAAGTCATTTTAACCAATATTTCATTAGTGAGAGCATGCACCATTTTTGTGAGCACTAGCTGATTCATCTGCTCCTTAAGCACTTGAGTGATTCTCTCCTAGCTAGTGGTTCATTAATCGACAAGCTTTTAATGGTTCTTCAGCCTTCCGACCATCCACTAGTCTCTCTAATAAATTCACCCAAAAAGCCTTTGTCGAGATTCTTTAGCTAGTTTTTAGTCTCTCCAGAGCTTAACAATAATGAATTTTGGTAGTTTCATTCTCTGCGTTCTCACTTACGACGTTGGAGTAATTTTACTTTTTTTTCTTACCACAACATTTTCTGCATGATTTCTTCTACTACTTTTGCACGCCCTATTAGAGCTTGTTCTCTCTATATATTCCTACATGTGTGCATGAGAGAGAGAGAGAGGGTGAATGAAGGTCCTTTTCTTCCTTCCAAACAGAATAATTGTCCTTCTTTCCAACTCCACTCCAGTCAACAACCTTAGGAATACGCAACCCATGATGCCTTTAAGTTTTTTCCTCTTCTTTCTTGTTTTTAGAGCTAAAGCAAACCTGGGCCTACTCCTTCCTATTTCAGGTAATTTACAACATAATCAACTGATTTAAAAACATTCAGTCAACCAGGACTAATATTTAAAACAAAAATTCTCTCAAGCAATCTCCTTCCTCAAACAATTGAATATGTTTCCCTCTCTTATCCATTTAAATAATTACAAGTATTTACAATGAGAGAAATAGTAACCTGGGGATGTCACAGTCCCCTCCCCCTTTGCGGGAAAGCCAACCTCATGTTCAATAACCATATACAATAAAACATGCTTTAAACCAATCATTTGCAATTATGGAGCTTTATATACACAACTTTGTACAACATTTACAATATATTTACATTTGCTTAATGCAACAAATAAAAAAGGATATATTTCCCACATCAAGTCAACCATTTCCCATGTGGTTTCCTTGGGCTCAAAGTCCCTTTGTTGGACTTTAACTTTCTCTATTACTTTCTTCTAGAGCATGAGATGCCTAAGATCTAGATTTCATAGAGGTTTTGATTAGAACTCTCCCTCTAGATCTACCTATAACACAAACCAATCAATTACATGAGTAGCATCGTGCACATATCTTGTAAGCAATGAAAAATGGAAAACATCATTCACTCTAATTGATGGAGGCAAAGCCAACATATAAGCTAGTGGACCTATCCTTTCAAGAACTTCAAATGGCCCATAAATCCATGGTGCCAACTTGGCACATTACCAAAATTTTAAGGATTTCTTCTTGGGTCTAACTTGCAAGAAAACATGTTCCCAAACTTCAAACTCTTTGTGAATTCTATGTTGGTTTGCATAGATTTTCTATCTATCCTGTGACACTTTTTGATTTCTTCTAATGGCTTGCATTTTCTAGTCCATGTTTTTGAACATAGCATGCCCAATGAGGACCCTATTTACTAGAATTCTCTAACTAATAGGAGTATTAATAATCCTCTCACAAAGAGGTTAATGTGAAGACCTAACCTAGGTCTTCTAACTAAATTAGATTCCTCCTTTAATTTAATTGTAATAAGAAAAAAAACATGTTTATAACTCTACATTTACTTAATAATAACATACTAGTAAAATTTTCCTTAAAACATTTTAAACAAGTAAGAAAAATCATTTTCAATGATTTACATAAGTAATCAATGAATGGAAGAATACTTGTTCCAGTAGCTTGGTTGGGATGCTCCTGACTCTGTTGGGATGCTCCTTTTGGCTACCAGACTGAATTTACCTCCCACCCAACTAGGATTGTTTTGCTAGCCTAGGGAACCTCCACAGGTTTTCTAACCCTCTGAGCCCAAGTCAAACTAGTTGTCCTGTGTCCAATTTAAAATCAACACTCTCCAATAGATACAATTTTTAGTTCTTTCATTCTCTCCCTTCTCCTCTATATTCCTCCCCAAAACAAAATCCTCCAATTCCGAAAAAAATACCAAATATTCCCCCTTTCCTCTCTTCCCCCTTCTCTTTTATGTATCTTCCTCCAATCCAACTTAACCACCTATTATTAATGTCATGACTACCCCCTCATCCTTTTATTTTAATATTCTTGACTTTCCTTACCATATCTTATCCAAAGTAGATTTGAGAAGACATCTTAGGAATATAATATGGATATTTAATTTAGAAATAAATTGGAGAAGACCATATCTTACCCACAAGTAGATTTGTAAAGACACCTTGGGAATAGAATATGGATATTTAATTGAGAAATAAATTGGAGAAGACCATATCTTATCTAAAAGTAGATTTGAGAAGACACTTTGGGAATAGAAATATGAATATTTAATTTAGCAATAAATTGGAGAATACCATATCTTATCCAAAAGTAAATTTGAGAAAACACCTTGGGAATAGAATAATAACAAATAATAAAAGTCATATTAGTAAAATAAAATGACATATTCACAAGTGTAGGTTTATACCAATGTTACTTAATAATTCTGAGTCAATAACTGCAGGTTAATTAAGTACTAATAAAAATTAATGTGATAAGATCAAATAGAGAATTACATAAACCCGTCCTTTAGAAAACTTTGTCTCGAAGTTGGAGTGGAAATGACACAAGAAGTTTGAAAGAAGTTTCACAATAAGGCATAACAAAATAGAGAAAGATATAGTAGTAAAGTTAATCTAATCAATGATACCACTTTCCATCAATAGTCTCCAACTAACCTATAGCCTCATATCATTCCTAACCTACTTCAACTCCCATCCTATTCATCATGTGCTGCAATATACTATGGCATCGTCTATACCGATCTAACGAATGATAAAACCAATATGGCAGAAGCGTCGGCTATATCGACCTAAATTCCTCAGAAGGCATCTGGAAATCATAATCACATATCTAAGGGAGTGTTTCTATCATTTCCATCCCACAATTCCAAGCTTGGAGGTTACACAGTGGGAAATCCATCCACCCATCCTCAAAACTAGGGTCAATATCCTAATATAGACCACACTACGACATTGGTTGGATACTTGTCATCAAATAGTCCAGTCGGGTAGTCATGTCACCTATCATTTGCACTTTATCCATGTCATAATAATGCATATCAAGTAGGTACAAAATGTAATAGAACAATGTACATCATACCATTCCTCATTGGATGTCTCAAGATTCCTCCATTGGAAGCACAGATCTTGGTTATCATATAGTTCTTTCCAATATGTAGTTTAGTTCTCATTCATGCATATACATAACAACAAAATATATATGGATAAGTGACTTTAATCATCATTTTATTAAGTCTAGTATCCACATGGAAAGTTTGCATTAGATAAACCATAATTTCGATAAGGCATTCATTAGATAAATCATATCTCCTTAAGTCATACATCAAACATCAATAACTCTGATAAGTCATACACTAGATAAATCATAACGAAGTCATACATTAGGTAAATCATACATTAGATAAGTCATACATAAAATAATTTTAATTAACAATACCTAATCGTTATACTGATTTATATAAGTAGTTTCATTTGCCCAACTAAAATGCATCAATATTACATAGCATTCATAAATAATATACAAATAGAGCTTTAGCATAGGTAGCTATCTAACTCAAAATGGGCATCATAGATGCTCAAAAAGTGAGGGGTAGTAATGACGTATAATCTTTGCATCCTCTTAGGTATAAAATAATAGGCTATACGTTTCCCTAGACCTTAACCTGGTCCACCATGTGACATCTAAGTTGTCAAACCATTACAGTTCCCACGATCGAGACCTGAAATTCCCTCCAATCCAGTTTGTGAGATTAATTAGAAGCATAATCTCGTAGAATAGATACATGAAAAACATCATGTGTTTTATGAAAATGGGGTAGCAGTACAAGAAGATAGGCAACTGGTCCAATCTTCTCCTTGATTCTAAAAGGTCCTATAAATTGAGGTGACAACTTTGTCCCTTTCCCAAACCAATAGTGCTTTTGTTGGGTCATATACGAATAAAAACTTGGTCTCCTACTTCATAGCTACAATCAGTCCTATGTGCATCGACATAACTCTTCTGTCTATATTGTGCTTCCTTTAAGCTTTGTCCAAGTTTTCTTACCTGTTTCTCCATTTCTTGCACCAATTTCGTCCCAACTATTACTCGATCCTCCAACTTTTCCCAACTCAATGGCATCTTTCATGGCCTCCCATATAGATCTTGATAAGGAGGCATCCTAATGGAACCGTTGTAACTGTTATTATAGGAGAATTCTACCAATGGTAAGTAACTTTCCCACTGAGTATGATTATCCACGACGTACATTTTGAGCATGTCTTCCATAACTTGATTTACTCTTTCAGTTTTCCCATCTATTTATAGATGATATGCAATACTCAGGTTCAACTAAGTCCCCAATGTTGACTGTAAACTTGTCCAAAACCTAGACGTAAAGCCAAATTCTCTATTAGAAATGATCTTTGTGGGTGACCCATGTAGGTGAATAACTTCGCTTATAAAAACTTGTGCCACATCAGTAACATCATAAGTGTCTCTCACTGGGATGAAATGGGCACTTTTGGTTAATTTATCAACTACAACCAATATAACATTGTGCCTCAATGAAGTGAGTGGAAAGCCCACAAAAAAATCCGTAGAATTGACGTCCCATTTAGACAAAGGGATTTCATGCGGTTGTAGGAGTCCTATTGGATGGTGATGATCATCCTTCACTCATTGAAATTCAAGAAATTTGGTGACAAAATAAACTATGTCGTGCTTCATGATTGCCCAAAACAAGAGTTTCTTCATGTCTACATACATCTTCTTGACTCCAGGGTGTGCACAACAAAGTGCTCTATGTGACACTTCGAGGATGGTTCTTCTTATACCCCCTTTTTTAGGGATGTACATTCTCCCCTGAAATATGAATAGTCCATCTGGTTCAAGTACATAACCCTCAAACTTTGCTTCTATCTGCTTCCCACTCTGGAGTGCTGATATAACATTTAGATACCAACTACCTTCAAGAGTTTTTCCAACACACGTTCCCTGAAACTAACCCTTAACGGTACTAGGGAGAAGATTTGTGGCTCCTGCTTAGTGCACAAGCCACCACATTCTCCTTTCACTTAATGCCAATGAGATCCCAAAATCATTCTCACTCATAAATTCTCTCCACCGCCTATGTCTAGCATTCAAATCCCTATGAGTGAAGAGGTGATTTAGGCTCTAGTGGTTAGTTCTGAACTCAAATATTTTCCCAATGAGGTAGTGTCTCCACAATTTTAAAGTTAACATCACTACTGCTAATTCTAATTCATAGGTAGCATACAATTCTTCATGTTTCTTCAAATTTCCGGATTCGTAAGCTATTACTCTACGTTCTTGCATCAACACTAATCTCAATCCTTGCTTTGAAGCATCTCTGTAGACAATGAAGTCCTTTTTTATATCAAGCACTCGAAGGATTGGTGCACTAGTTAGTGACCTATTTAGTTCGGTGAATGCAGTGTCACATTCATATGTGCATTCATACCTAACCCTTTTTCGTTGTAATGTGGTGATGGATTTTTCAATATTTGAAAACCCTTCCACAAATTTGTGATAATAACCCGCTAGCCCCATGAAACTATGCACCTCATGAGCATTTTTCGGTATTGGCCAATCCATTATGGCATTTATCTTTTCCAGGTCAACTTAAATCTCTTCTCTTGAAATGATGTGCCCAAGATAATGAGTTTTCTTCTGAAAGAAGGAACATTTTGACAATTTTCCATACAATTTATTTTCCCTTAAGAAGGTCAATACAACCCTTAAGTTCTCTTCATTATCCTTTTCATTCTTGGAATACACGAAAATATTGTCTAGAAAGACTTGCACAAATTGGGCCAATACTTCCTGAACACACTATTCATGAGGCTCATGAATATTATTGGTGCATTGGTCAAACCAAATGAAACAACTACAAACTTGTAGTGCCCAAATTGAGATTGAAAGGTGGTTTTTGATATGTCATCTTCCTTAATCTTCAATTGGTGGTATCTAGATCGTAGATCGATCTTTGAGAAAATTGTTTCTCCCTTCATTTGATCAAATAGGTCATCTATTCTAGGTATCAAGTTCCTATTATTTATTGTGGCTCAACTCAAGTATCTATAATCAATGCATAGCCTTAAGGAAACATCCTTCTTCTTGACGAAAATCACTAGTGCACCCCAAGGTGAAATACTAGGTCTAATAAATCCCAGTCTAAAAGATCTTTTAACTGCATCTGCAACTCATAAAGTTCTTGATCTGTCATCCTGTAGGGTGTCTTGGAGATCAGTTATCCACCAAGTTTTAGGTTGATTGTGAAATTGATCTCCCTCACATATGGTAATCCAAGAAATTCGTTAGGGAAAACATCCTCGAATTTTGAAAAAATTGGTGTTGATCTAGGGTGGGTCCTTTCTGGTCACTTACATCCTTGGCCACATGTAGTTTACAACCTTGTCAAAGACATTTTTTTACCTTCATCGTGGAGATGAATCGTAGGGACACTCTTCTCTTGATACCACAAATCTCAATTTACCTACCTTAATTATCTAAACAAATCACCTTCTTTTTGAAATAGTCTACCAAAGCTTGATGAGCTTCTAGCTAGTCCATTTTGATGATTACATCGTATATCCCCAATTTTGTGATGTATGCCTTTAACTTAGTTAT
>APFE031603977.1:0-10691 GCA_000404065.3 Pinus taeda | reverse complement strand
TCTCCTTTGCTTTATATAGGCAAGCTCTTCCTCAAATCATGGACCAATACCACGGGCCAAAACCATAACAAACCAATAACATCAACTCAATACTAGGGATCAACACGTCTGTCGAGATGCCATGGTCCAAAAACCATAGGTTCAAATTCCAAGGACTAACTACCATGGACCAAAGGTAAGTTTTCCCACATGAAATAAACTTTTCTCTACATAAAATTCCGTGAACTTTTCTCCACATGAAATAAACTTTTATAAACTTTTCTCTACATAAATTTCCGTGAACTTTTCTCCTGCGTACTTCTTAATTCTCATCATATTGAGAGCCATGCCATGGGTGTTGCCATCAAGTACAACATTTGTAACATATAACCATACCAGAAACATAATGCCAACATGCCTGGGTGCCATGTTTTTGCTTGTCAGCATCCTGGTGCTCTTATCCTTAGAATGATCTGTCTGGGTTGCAGTTGCCCCCTTACAGTTTGTTAGACCTATCACATTATAAACATCATTTTCAATTTTAGCCTTTGGGGTGATATAATTGAGAAGGGTAGTGCTACCACCCCTCATCATAATTCCTCTCGTGCTATGTCTTTCTTGTTTATGCAGAGCTAGGGCCTCTCTAGTGCTTTCAAGCTCCGAGTCGCCAACACTTAGAGTTGCACTGTGAGATTTAGCATACTTTTTCTGGGACGAGTGATCCGCCTTTCTTTCAAGGCCCCTCCTATCTCTCATAGGCTTGCCTATCCCTATCCCTGCTTTGGATTCCTCTGGTCTAGAGTCACCCTCCCGATTTTCTTTAGTTTCTCTTTTCCTTAAGAGATTCTCCTGGTTCCACTCTCGTTTTTTGTGGGTTTTCCTTTCCCTCTTGACAGGGTGCACCTCAGTAGGCAGAGGCTCAAGGTTTGAGATGCTCCGGGCTTCAAATCTATTATAGGGGACATGGGTGGATGGGTCCTTCATTTTCTTTCTTCTCTTCTCCTTACTTTTATACCTACCCTTCCTAGCCATGGATTCAAGGGGTTCTTCCCTGTCCCAAACTACCCTAACTTTGTAATTGAATCTAAGATGATTAAGATCATCCCTATCTACCTTCATGCCTACTTTAAACTTCATAATAGATCTTTTTTCCAAGGATGGGGAAGGAAATTTATCATACGTGTCAACCTGGTTGCATTGTTCTATCTTTTGTAGCTGTCATTTGTAGTCTATGTGTTCTCACTTTCCACCTTCCTTCTTTTGCATCCACATGCAAAATGCATGGTTTCCCTCATACTCTACTCTTGTAATATTCCCATATCTTAACGTTACCTCCAGTTGTCCCCATTTCTATCCATCCTTGGCTCACTTTATGTCCCACTTTCCTGGGGATTCTACCCAAATGTCTTGTCCTTCGTGCTTCATTAATGTTTTTCTTCACCTGGCTACTCTTTTCGTCCCTTTGCTAACTACACGTTGCCATATGGCTTCCCCTTGATGTCCCTTCTCAGTTTTGCTGTCCTATTCTCCCTTCTCCCACCCCTTCCCATTTCTGTCCCTGCGCTTCTCGGGTTAGTCCTTTCTCTTCTCTCTTCCTTCATCCAAGTCCTCTCTTTCCTTTCTTTCATCCTTTGCTATTCCGTGGGTGATCTGTGTTGACCTGCCT
The DNA here is from genome assembly GCA_000404065.3 of Pinus taeda. Classification (NCBI taxonomy): domain Eukaryota; kingdom Viridiplantae; phylum Streptophyta; class Pinopsida; order Pinales; family Pinaceae; genus Pinus; species Pinus taeda. Next base: position 9,046 of record APFE031603977.1, on the reverse strand, counting down.
GCACCTGCCCTCGTCCTTCTACTCTCCCATCAGCGTCACCCGAATTCTCTAGATGTCGCCTATCTGCTTCAACTACTTGTATCATTTGGTTCATTTCCTCATTTTGGCTAAGCTCTGCTTCTCTCGCATCTAACTGTTGCTCTCTATTTCGGCATCCCTAATTCGCAAGGAGGTCCACCGGGGCATTTCCTTTCCTTTTCACATGGGATGAGATGGTGTATGCTAGCCACTGAAGTTGCTTTCCAACGTCTATCATTACCCACACTGTCCTCCAGCTTTTTCTTAGTTTTTCCACTGGTGTCCCCTGCTGTAGTTTTTTTATGGTTTCTATGACCAGCATGGAATCACCTTCTATCTATAGTCTTTGGTACCCTTCTCGTATCGCTATCTCTAGTCCCCTGTTTAGTACGTGATATTCTGCTTCATTGTTTGTGGCAATATCGTAGTCCATTTCATATGCCCATTTGATCTTTCCTTCCCTGTCTCTGAATATCCCTCCAATACCCGCCTCCCATGGGTTGCCTTTGGCTACCCCATCGAAGTTTAGTTTTATGAATCCTTGTGGAGGGTTCTTGTATCTTTCTTCAGCTCTTGCCTTGCCTGCATCATGTTCCTTCCCTATGCTACTTGATTTTTTTGCTTTGAGTTCTAGTTGATTCATGATATTGGTTTCCGTTCCTTCCGTCTTCCAGTCTTCCTCTTTCCAGTTTCCTAGGATGATTGTTTCTCTTATATTTTTCATGATTTCATTCCAAATTTCCCCTTTGTCTTTTTTTTCGCTAAATATTACCATGTTTCGTGATTTCCAAATGTTCCACAGGAGAAACTTGATTGATAGGTTCCAAGCATGGTTTAGGATTGTGTTGTGGTACAGCTTGCTACTACACTACTCTATTGTTATTTTAATGCTCCCTAAATTTATTTCTGTAATCTCAAAAAGTTGTTGGTGATTTTGCCACAGGTTATTACTTACACTGCAGGAATTTATGACGTGCTCCACAGTTTCTTCTTGATTTTGGCATAACTCACATTGTGAAGGCCCATGCATCCCTTTCCTTCTTAATTGATCCCAAGTCAAGGCTCGCCCATGTAGCACTATCCAGGTAAAAAACACCACTTTTGGCCAGGTTTTTAACTGCCAAATTCTTTCCCATTTTTTTTATGTCTATGTTTCTAGCTCCTCCTATTTTCATATGGTAGCCCTCTAAGATTGTGAACATGCCTTTTATGTGTTTGCCCCATCTTATTATATCTGGTCCTTCTTTGATTTCTATTTTCCTGGTTGCCAGTTCTTTTTGATAGGTTGTCCATTGATCTGTTTCTGAGGCTTCATGCCAGTCACTTTTCATCTTCCATTTTCTCTGATAACTATTTTGTTCAACTAACCAATAGTTTCTTACTACATCTTCCACTATTTGGGTTGTGTACTAACCATCTGATAGACTAGCATAGCTTGAAGGATTGATTTCAGGAGTATGAGGTGGCTCGGTGTATTGAGCATTCTAAACGTCCAATTGTCCATTATTTTTTATTTTTCCTTATCAAACCTTGCCAATTCGCTACTTTTTACTACTAATCACTCAGTTGTACTCCTATGTATTTTATTGGAAACTGCCCAATTTTGAACCCCATTGTTCTTGCTAGGAAGGCTTGGCTCACTCTTGGCATGTTGAAGAAGAAGATTTCAATTTTCTCTTTATTCACCTCTGTTCCTGAAGCTTTTGTAAATTCTGATAGGATTTCCCCTAGTTTTTTGGCTTCCTTGAGTTTTGCTTGGCTATACATCATTACATCATCCACAAATTGCTGATGTGTAATAGTTAAGTCATCCCCCCATAATCTTAGCCCTTTGAACTCTCCTCTGCTTACTCTGGCTTTGATTAACTGACCTAATTCGTCCGCTACTAAAATGAACAGGAACGATGAGAGAGGGTCTCCCTATCTTAGGCTGTGGGATGGCTTAAAGGTGCCAATAGCGGCCCTGTTAAGCAGGATCAACATACTTGGTGTGGATATCATGGACATTATCCATGATATCCATTTATTGTCAAATCCATAGGCTTGAAGGATTTCTTGTAGATATTGCCTACTAAGTTTTTCATAGGCCTTTGCTAAGTCAAGTTTAACCATCAATCCTTTATTTCACGTCTTCTTTAGGGAGTGGACCACCTCTTTCACAACTACAATCTCATCCACAATCTGTCTCCCTTTCACAAACCATGTTTGTTCTTTTTCTATCAATTCTGGGAGTAGAGGTTGTAATCTTTTTACCATTATGGTGGCCAGAATTTTATAGATTACAAATCAAAGAGCTATTGGTTTGAAGCTATGGGGTTCTTCAACCTGATCTACTTTTGGTATTAATGCCAGAAAGGTAGCATTCCATGCGGGGTGCATTCTTTCATGGCTTCTTGATTCTTCTACTGCATTAACAATATCTTTTTTCGTGAAACTCCAAGTTGCTTGAAAGAATTTTGCTGTAAAACCATCTGGGCTAGGGGCTTTATTTTTAGCCATTGACTTGACTACTTCCTCGACCTCATTCTCGGTAATTACCCTTAGAAGAGCCAGGTTTTGATCCCTATTTACCTTTTTTGGGATGTATTGTCTTATCTTTGCTATCTCCTAATCTCTGTTACTTTGTGGCTCTGTTAGTATGCCATTGAAATGTTGGATTAGGAGATTTTCCATTTCCTTTTTCTGTATTACCCTATTACCTTGTTTATTTTTTAGGGAGAAAATTCAGTTTTGCTGCCTACATTGCTGCATCGCTCGATGGAAGAATTTTGTATTCCATTCTCCCTCTTTTCACCACTGAACTCTTGACTTTTGTCACCATAGGATTTCCTCCTGCTTTCTTCTTTCCTCCAGTCGAATTAGCACCTCTCCTTCTTCCTATGCAAGCTCCTCTATTCTTCCTTCTTCTATTATTTTTTGTTGTATCCTTTTCATTGTTATTTGGAGTTGTTCCTTGCCTTTATGGATGTTGCCGAATTCTTCTTTGTTCCAAGTCTTAAGTTTTCTTTTCAGCCCCTTGAGTCTCAATTGGATGTGTACATCTTGTTCTTACCTTGAATTTCTACTTCACTATTCTGCCACTAGATTTCCATCTTTTCTATGAGTGTTGGGTCTCTTAGCCAGAAGGCTTCAAACTTGAAATGTTTGTGCTGGTTTTGATTGTTCATGGCCATTTCAAGTTTTATTGGCCAGTGATCTGATCCTTGGTATGGTAATATCATTGCTTCGTAGAAAATATCTTTCCCAAGGAGGTGTTCTGTTTCTAAGAACCTATCCAATATGGAGGCTATCTGCCTGTTGCCTCCTCTTTTATTATTCCATGTGTATTTTCCATTGATAGTATTTATATCAATCAATTGGAGGGTTGTCTGGGTTTCCCTAAAACTCTCCATATTTGCATCCTCCCATTGCAGTCCTCCTTTCTTTTCCATTGTTGTTGTTATCATATTAAAATATCCTGCTATCACCCATAGTTTTTCTGTGTGCAGGCTGCCCATTCGAAGCAACTGTGTTAGGAAGGCCTCTCTCTCAAGCGGCATGTGAGACCCATACACCACTAATACAAGGAACCAATCTTTATGTCCTACCATTCTGAATCTCCCTAATAGAATCCTTCTCATTCCTATCCATAGGTCAACCATTACTTCTGCTAGATGCCATAGTATTGCTATACCCCCCGCACTCCCTTTTGCATCTACTGTCATGCTTTCATAATAAGGCTTGATTTTTTTAAGAATTTCCTCCATTTTTGCTCCCGTTATTTTTGTTTCTTGAAGAAACATGATCTGAGGTTCTTCTTTTTTGATCCTCTCAGCCAAATACCTTTGCTTACCCTTGTTGTTAAGCCCTCTTATATTCCATGATGTAATAATCATTGAGATGGTTGGGTTGTTTGATGGAGGACCGCTGAAAGTGGCACTACTCTTCCTGTGTTGAATAACATTTCTCCCATTATTTGAATGGATTCTTGTAGGTTCTTCCATCCTCATTTCCCCCCCCCCCCCTCCCCTCTTTCCTTTGTTTTGATGTTCCTGGCTTATGCCTGTTGTGTTACAAGTTGTTCATTCATCCCTATGTTTCCACTCTCCTGTTTTTCTTTGTATTTTTGGAAGATGTCTTTGTATAGTTTTTTATCTTCTTCTGGGATAAACCGCTCTTCTAGGTTTTTCCACTTATCTAGTAGATTTATTAGAATTTCCTCTTCTGTGGTTGGGTCATCCCCTTTATTTATGTCTACTTCTCTTACTTCATACTCCTAGTTTACCTCCTTTTCTTGTTTCCTCTTTACTTCTGTTTCTTCTTGAACTTTCTACTTATTGTTGTTGGCGTCTTGATTTTTCCCCCCACCTTCTTGATCTGTCTCTTCTTGGTAGTCCATATTTCGGATTTCTTCCTCCCCTTCTTCTATTTGCAGTATTTCATACCTATTTGTCTCTTTACTTTTGGTTTGATGTTCTTTCCTGCCATCCTTCTAGATTTCTTTGGTATGTTGTTTCTTGATTTTTACTTCTTGAAACCCCTCATCATCTTCAGTGGTTTTCCTCTGTTGCTTGGTCTTTCTCTCCTCTTCCTCTACATTTAAGGGGCATTCCTTGAAAAGGTGTCCATATTCATGACATTTTCTACATCTAAAAGGTATATGTTCGTAGTCTAATGCTTGTTTCCAGACCTCCTCATGATATTCTAGTTCAACTGCACCTGGTATAGGGTTTGCAATGTTCATGTAAACACATATTCTTGCATACGAGGTATATCTTCCTCTTTTAGTTGATTCCGCTATCTTTACGAAATTGCCTATGGTGTTCCATATTCCTTCAAGTATCTCTAGGTCCTAGAAATCCATAGGTAGTCCAAACGGTCTAACCCATACAGGTGCTGCTAGGAATTTTTCTTCTCATAAATAAACGTGCATTGTTATGGAAATATGGTCTGTTTTCAAAAACTTTCTCTTTGTCTTGCAGGTTTGAGAAGATTACCATAAAGAATCCGTGTGCGCCTAGCTTTAGTCCAATGTGGCCACGTGGCTGCCATTTCCGCTAGATCCATCTTGTCAGTTCTTTTTCTGAGGGCCAGACTCCGATGAACTTGCAGATAAATGCATTTTCTTTCATGTAGCTTCTATAACTTTCCAGTTTCTTCATCGGAATGACAAACCTTAGTTTCTCCACTGCGCAGGGCAGACATATTCCTTTGCTTCTTGCTTTCCAGCGTGCTTCCAGGACTGGTCCTAGTGTCCTTTCTTCAGCCTCCACTTTGTTGTTGCTTGTTCCTTCTCCCACTTTCGCGTCCCTGTAGGAGGGGATCTCTCCCCTCCTAGTCTCCTATGCCATTTCTGAGCTGTCTGTTCACTTCTTTCCATGCATGTCCACTTGTTTTCGAGGTATTCTGCACCGTCTACCTCATGGTCGCAGGGTCATTAGAGTTGCAGAGCTCCAACAATCCCTCATCATTTTTTTCGACAAAATTTATCATACATATATATATATATTCTGAAATAAACTAAAAATATTCCAATAATATTTATATCACTTTAAAAAAAATTGTAAACCCATTTTATATACATTATAATTACTTTTAAATATAATTATTTAATGAAATTTATATTTATTAAAAAGGGTAAAGTTTAAAATAAATGAATTATAATTATTAAACAAATCACTTTGTTTTTCTTTTCATTATTTTTTCAATATGTTTGATATATATGTATGTTATTAGTCCTTGTCTTTACCAGATATTATAGGTTTGGCCTACCAGTTAATGGCATTGACTTCATGTTAATCCATCAACGTTTCACAAAATAATCTATGTTTTCCTAAATATTTTTTGGTTGTGTATTTATTTCAAACAAAAAGGTTTTTATAGATTTTTGAAATTTATATTCTTTTGGGCTAGAGTTGATGGGACTACATAATCTGTGGTGTAAATCTATTTTTTTCACATTTATCAGTGTTGAAAAATCATTTTAAAAATAGAAGATTTTGAATTTTGTGAAAGGCCATTTTGATATGAAATTCTTACCCCCAATAATGTCAGTCGAGAGATCATGACATTGACGTGGTTGTTTCTTACTACATGTTCACCCTAAATCATATACACTCTACTTCACAACATGTTCACATTGCATGGCCACAATCTATCTATACTTCCTTTATGACTACTACTAAGTTTACATATGATCCGTTTATCACCCACATGCTCAGTTGCATTGAGACTGAGGAGTGAAAACAATCAGCAGGAGAGTGGAATAAACATTTAAAAGTAAATATGCCAATATTTTTTTGTTATTATTTGTTCAACGAATGTACCACAGGTGACAAAGGGGTAGATATAATAATATGACCTGCATGTTTCAAAGCTTCATCTCTTAGAATATTATAGTTTCAACTTATACACGGAATGAGAATGAAATTGAAGCTATCAAAATCATTTGTAGAATGTAATATGAAGGCATATGACGAAAAAACTATACATTTAATAGCTCTCTCCGAGCATGTACTATATAATAGCTCTTATATAGGAAAAATAGGTTCATGCTTTGATTTTTAAGACTGAAATAGAGTTTAATGTCTCTGTCGAGACCACCCAATTTGACAAGTATGGGAAATGTGGGAGTATAGGGGATGTTGTTACCTTATTGTGGTATGGTGTAAAGCTAACCAAAATTATGATCATTGGTAGAAAGAAAGTCCGAAATAGAGGGAGGGGATCCAAATCTCAAGGTTGTGACATAAGCTAACAAATAAGAAAATAATAGAACTCCTTGGTTTGTAGTTTTATTTCTATTTTCCTTATGTTACAACCCCAAATAATAGGCTCAATGATACAAGGATATGATATTTGACTTGAATATAAAGGGGTATCAACTAGGGCCCCAAATTGAATTCCCGTGGAAGATTCAATACACTATAGACAATTGATAGACAACCTTCATATTTTCCTAGATAACCCAAAAACAAGAGGGTTGAGAGGTATTTTTGCAAGAAGGCAGTGGACTCAGGATCGAAGATGAGACACATTTTAGCAAGCATTGTACAATACATGGGGGAGTGAATCACTATGTGAATCTATGTCCTCCAATGAGAAATTGATGAAGATAACAAAATTTGGCAGCTTATTTTTTATATGAAGAAAAAATTGTTGACCTGGAAGCAACTAACCTAGGTCAATGACAACTAGAATGTCAAGCACCATGAAGGAACACAGAGCATGGACTATATATTTGAGCATGCATGATCAATGAAAAAGCTCCACTTAATTAAGGACATGCTAGATGAAACTCTTTATATTTCAAAGCATATTTTGACAAATGTGAGAATCAATCATTTTCTAGTCTTTGGGATGTGAGTGATAAATCTTGTTCAGATGATGGAAAAGGCTCCATGTCCCAACTAACCACTCTGATCCTGATGAAGATGTCCAACCATCAAGACTTGGGTAACTTACATTTTGCAACCTTTCCTAATATGCTAATGACCCTCCTAAAATGATCAATGGCATATTGTACAAACTGTAGAGTGATGAATTATGAATTAAGAAAACTTTATTAACATAAATCAACACTATTAGGGTGTTAAATATCTCTACTCCAATCCCTTTCACAAGTCCTTCCATGAGGTATATAGTGCAATTACAGATTAGGTTTTAGTAGGTTGTTGACCATTTCTAACTAATTAACAAAGAATCTTCCTACTATGTTTGGCTTTCAAGTGTAGCAAAAATTCCTAGATCAAACTGCAAATAAAGTAGCAGTAACTCATAAGCAACTAATAGATTTGTGCCTAATACCATAAATAATTAATTGTAAGGAGGAGATTTTGAATGCATGGCTAATGACTGAAGTAAAGTCATAACAAGGCATATACACTAGAATGTGTCGAGAGAGCCCCCATCTCATATGACATTGAACCTTAATAAGAATTATTAAAATGTCGTATGATCCTTAGTAAGAATTATTAAAATGAAATTCCTCATATAAGTAGAGAATAACTTAAACCAAACATCCAACCATAGTAATGTATGTTTTTATGTTCCATGCTTTGATTAGAAGAAATGGAGTAAATATCAACTTGCCTTATCTTTGGCTAAATATAATTATAAATCTTTCTTCCTTTGATTAATAATATAGAGCATCCATTGACAATAAACTTACCAACTGTAATGAGTCAACATGATTGCATTTTACAAATGCCAACTAGCAATATGGGCTTCTTAAAAAACAAGGAAAATCTCTTGCTTTCAATAATAGTCCAATCTCTTTGAGATCATATTTTTTTTTGGTTCACATACCATTCTATAATAACCAGTTTCACTTTTGTAGAAAGCATTATCTTTATCAACAAAACCAATGCAAAATGGATAAGTCAGTAGCATATAGATCTCACTATTGTTTATTTTATTTCATATAGATCTAAAAAGACATCATGAAAGGCGATATTTAATTCATTGATTGAATGTGGCATAAGTCGTTGGGAGGGTTTAATGATAACTTCCCCACTACGATTCAAGTCTCATTAACATAATGCTACTTTGTAAACAGCCTTTGTACTACTCATTGAAAATTTCTATGTAAATTTCTATGTAGTGATTATGTTGACTTTGTGAATGGAAAATTTAGGAAAATTTTGGTACTGCAGTGTGTTATGTTTGGACGGGTTGTGAGTATTTCAATGGCCTCCCTGCACCGTTTCGTACCCATGTTCCTCACCGTAAAATGACCCCAATTATTATTTCAATTCTCCTTTTAAACGTAATTCTTTCGTGTTAAGAACAGTCGAAAATGAGTAATTTAACCAGGTGATTTTTGGTTTTTGTTTGGTAGGTTTTTGAGTGATTTTGATGCAATTCAGGTTAGGAAAATTTTAATTTAAGTAGTTGATTTTGTATAATTTTAATACTTGGAATCTTTTTAAGATATATTGAATTTATTTTGTATTTAAAATTATTAAAATTATTAAAATTTAATTCAGATTAAATTTATGTTATTAAATAAATTTAGAAAACAAATAATTATGTTGAATTTGAGTTTTTG
>APFE031603976.1:5693-67588 GCA_000404065.3 Pinus taeda | reverse complement strand
TGATGCACATAGCCTTTTAATGACTAATGACATGATAGAATCATCTTGTCCTTTTGCTGAAGCAGCAAGGATACTGGGTCTCATAGTCACTAGCTCATTGTTTGGTTATTGCATTTTATCTTGATTGAACTAATGATATGATAGAATCATCTTGTCCTTTTGCTGAAGCAGCAAGGATACTGGGTCTCATAGTCATTAGAAAACCAGCAAGAACAAAACCCTAAAAACAACATAAACTATAAAACAACGAATTAAGAGAAAGGTTCACTAAGCACATATAGTGCACCACACTTCATCAATTTACGATACCTGGATTGATAATTTATGTAGAGCAATTTAAGACATTAAATTGACTAGAGATTTTTGGCGTCGTTGCCGGGGAAGTGTAATTAGGAGACCTTATTTCTTACATCTAAAAAGAAAGAAAGTAAATAATTCTTGAGTATGCTCTCCTCTTGCACTTTGTGTGATCTGGAGGAGCAGAAAAAGAATTATTATGTAAAAAAAAAAAAAGAGAGAGAAAAAAGGAGACAATAAATTTCATCATTTCAATTGATTCAACAAAAAAAAAAAAAAAAAAAAAAAGAAAAAAAATAATGAAACTCAACTGCTTTGATAGGTTCAAATTGACCAAAATTGCCTGGTTATGCTTTGTAGTTGTCTTCAAAACACTGTATCCTACTTTAATAAGGTTTTGCAACTCAGCTGCAGAAACTACCCTGATTCCGCAGCTAGCACCTGATTCCGCAGCTAGCACAGGATTCTGCAGTTGTTTCAAGGTTGAGCAGGTTACAAGCGTCCAATGAAGAAATTGACCACATGGGCATCTCCAGAATTGTGTTGACGTGGATCCTATCCTAGTCACCCAGCTCAAATCGATGAAAAATCAGCCTAAGACCTCAGTTAAATTCTTGCTTTTAACATGTTTTCTTTGAAGTCTTTGTTTCCTGATATTGAAAATCATTAATCCTTTTTATAAAATAGGTGTTCAATTTACCTTGAACTAAATCAGAAAATCAGTTGAAAAAGTAGGTTTCCCACAATATCCGAAGCTCTGAAACTTGTAAAATTCTTTTATCCCTCTATCCAGCCGAAACATTCTAAGTAAGACTATACCTATATGGAGATACTTGCCAGCATTTATGAGTAAATCAGTGATTTTCCAATGTGATGCAAGGATCATAATATAGGATTATATTGTGTTACGCTATTTGATTCAAGAGAACATATCATATGCAATATCAATAGAGTGGAGGTTCATTACAACATATTTATACAAAGAGCAAGGAGCACGGGCCAGGAAGCAAAAACATGTAACCAAGAGAAAAATACTTGTTCAGGATGTCCTTGAAATTCAAGCACCCTTCATTTTCTATTTCCTCTGTTCCAAATTGCAAATCAAACAAAAATAAAAAAGAAACCGAATGCAGCAAGGGCAAGGAAAATGTGAACTTTTATCCAATAGGTATATTGCCATAGGCCACCTTTTGACTAGCGAATTTACCAATCCAAGGCCACTCACTTTTGCATAACCTTATGCCTTTGGGCTTCTATCGGAACCTCAAATTGTAAATCAACGAAAATAAGCATCGATGAATCAATTCTTTCACTGCAACATCCCTCATCCACCCTGTATGGGTATTCTGGGCATTCATAAAAATACAGAACAGTTGATCCAAAAAAAACGCAAAACGCAGAAAAACGTCAAATTTAAAATGCTCAAATTGCCCAAACAGAGACAAATTTCAAGAAAATAAAACATGGGTGTTTTTTCCAAGTGGGTCAATTAGATAACCTAGAAACTGTTTGAGGAAATTTGTGGTGGTCTGGGAGAAATCTACGGTTCTTCAGAGCGTATTTTTGAGTGCCACGTGAGAAAAACAGAGTTTTTAATTAAATGAACAGTAGTAATTTAATGCAGCGTACCTGAAGAAGATAAATCAAATTAGGACTCAACTATTTGCTGGTATTCAAGCTTAATTGCATGTCTTTAATGACTGATAGTCCCATGCAACGCGTCACTGTGCTCAGTTTCACAGCAAAGACATGTCCAAAAAAAAAATTATACGACAGTTGTAAAATAGATATGAATGCACCTAAGCATAAACAGCAATGGTTTTGGTTCCTATTGATAATCTTGGTGTCCACATAGAAAGAGCCTTGACTGTTTTTGGTTTCGATAATGTTCCTCATGGCAGGCAGAGGAAACTACTCATCTGCAGTTCTCTTGGCGGTTGTGATGATAATGGTGGGAGCAGGAGCGACAACAGCAACAGATGTGAGTGCGCCATCTCCCAGTCTGACAATGGAGGCGGACAATGCTTCAATGACAGCCGTTACCTCTTTAATCGTCGCCCTCATCATCTCATTCATCCCCTTCTTAGCCTCTTGATTTTACTGAGATTTAGTGCGTCTGCTGTTTGGTCCCTTTTTTTTTAAATGATCAGAGAGAGGCGACCATTCTTTTATCATTTATTTTTATGGATATGACATTATGGTATGGATTTTGTTGCGGTTAATCTTTCGTGGATGAGAGAGAATCTTTTGGATCAGGGGCTCACATTTATTCATAACCATTTAGAAATAAAGGGATTTATTCACCCTCGATATATTGAATGTCATCCTTTTTTACAATAATATTGGATGTAACAGATTACAATTAAAAAAAAATAAAAAAATAAAAAAAAATTAATGGGGCTCAATGGGAGAACTAAATCAGTTGAACATACTTGGACTTGAACTTTCTTTAGCTAGATAAAAGGGGCAGTCAGGGATATATGTCTGATGGTTGACTGTTTCAGCCACTTTCTGCAGCTGATCCCGGTTTCCGCAGCCAACCCCGGATTCTGCAGTTGTTTTGTTAAACTCTAGGTTGCAGGTGTCATCAAGCAAAACAAGCCACATGGGTAGCTGGGGGAATGTTGGTACATGGATGGTGTCCTATTCATTCGATCAAATTTGATGAAAAAGACCCTGGTCAAAAGGAAGTCAAATTGTGTGTTATCACTGAGTCGCCACACTAAGTCGCTGCATGTCAAGAAAAAATAATAATTTTGAATCAATGAAATGAATAAGTTATTTGCTCAATTTTCTGAAAGTATTGATGAATTTTGGACTGATGATAAAAAAATGAATGGCTAACTTTGTATTCAAGATTTTTAGCTACAGAACCATGCACATTCCGCAGCTGAAGTCTAATTCCGCAGCCAGAAAAACCTCATTGTTCAAATCAGCCTATCTCTCTCATACAAAATCAGATTTTGATGATTTAAGTATCATTGGAAAGGTCTCAACAAGATCTATACAATGAGAAATCTAACATTAGAGTTTGAAATGACAAATAATGAAATAAATTGCTGAAAAGAAGCAACATTCAACTTGTGGGCACCAATTTCAGAGCAGGTATAAATTCTTTTGATTTTTCCTTTGAGAACTTGTTTCATTAATAAAAATTCTTAGTTATGTGTGTAAATATCATAATTAGAGAGATTTCTCACCTCTCTCCTTTGATAATCTTACACTCCATTGCAGAAGAAGTATTAGTTTTTTTTGCAAGTTTCAGGAGGAAGGACAAATGGCTACAAGAAATGGTGTCTCTCTAAGAGACCAATTTGTTTCATAAGAGGATGATCAACAACAAAGAGGAAATATGCTGATGCAAAATTAGATCCAAACACTTGAAAAACTTTCAGATACTATTTTCTCCATCACATCCATCCATCACATCCATCAATCCATCACATCCATCCATCCATCACATCTATACTTCATAATAAACCATTCACCTCATTTCACTTCATACTTTTCCATTTACATTTACATCCACTTTCCATTTCTTTTTGTCCATTCATAACCCACAAATAAAAGCAAGAGGCTCATTCATATGCTTATTGCCCATTGCCATTTCTTCTTTCATTTTCATCTTCCATTTCCTATCATTTTCATTCTGCAAATAAGCCTTGCTTCAATGCAAATTATTGAGTCCATAGTCCTTTGAGTCTAAAGTTCTTTGTAAAAACACCTTGAGGCTTGCATGCCTTAATGGCAAGTCCTCATGCTGATAAACAATGGGAATACATTAATGTCCCTTGTTCATCAGATCTTCTAGGTGACTCGACATTGACAAATTCATTCGTACCTAGCAAGATGTGTTTGGGCATCTTGACTCTCATTGTCATCAATGGTGAGAGTTCTCGTGTTGACTAGTGGCATACATTAATGGCCACTAAGCCAACAATTTCCCACTATGTTCGACATCAGAACATATTTTCACATAGTAGGAATTGTGCCAACAAGTTTTGAAGACATGAAGACTATTATTTTCAGCATTTTGGAGCAGATTCAACAAGTTTTAGTAGAAGCAATAAAAAGTCATCTTATCCCTCTATCCATGACTCCTCTTGTTCAGCCACTTGAAGAAGAATATGATCAGAAATTTTTCAGCCACCACACATACAACTCATCCATTCAAAGGGTAAGTGAAGGTACGTCATTTTCTAACTTTTGACCATAGAATTCCATAAAAAGCTAGAATGATAATTGTTGGAAAAACATTTCTCTTCCTCATTTCATAAAATTGCCAATAACATCAGTTGGGGGGAGGAATACATTCATTTTCATATCTTGCCATGTCCATATCATATTCAGAAGCTCACATACTTCCAACAGATATTAACTATTACATTGTTATTATGAGCATACATTGGCTTTTCAAAAAAAAAAGTGCTTAAAGGATAAATTGGATACAAACAAAAGCATGGTTGTCACACAAGAACCAACCATCATACAATCCAATAAAGATATACTTTGCAAAAATAATAAAAATATCATTATGCAAAGTTCAAAGATCAAAATATGAGGAAACAACAAAAAAAATGGTTGTAACACAAGAACCAACCATGTTGCAACTCAAGTAAAACACTTTGCAGAAAAATGAAGTTATCAAATGATATCATGCAAAGTTAAGCCAAAGCTCAAGGATGAAAAGAGTTAATGTAATATATATTGCATGAGGACATGCAATAGCTTCAGTTGGGGGGTATGTTGAGTCTTGAAAATGTCATTCATTTCCATTACACTTTCACTATTATGTCCATTATATCACCTCCATTTCACTACTATGTCACCACATTCATCCCACTTTCATTATCATTGGGCCACATTTATGTTTTTCCAATCTTTATTAATTCTAAACCTTTTAAGTGAATTTGTGGTTAAAAATTAGAAAATAATGTGCATATGCTTATACCTAACAAGTGGGTTGATATTGTTGACATGTGTAGGTTGAAAGGAGGCTTCTAGAAGACCCTTATGTGGCACTCTAAGGCCAAATTCGAATTTGAGTGGAAAGAATCATGGGATCATGAGGATATTTGTCACATCTCCTAATTATATTGTAACTCTAAAAAGACATGTGTCTTATCAGTTCCTATTTTTATTAGGACTCTAGAGGTAGAGGGAGAAATTCATGGATTATCATTAATGAGATGGCTCTCATCTTTTTGTATAAATAGGAGATATCTCTCCTTCATTAGGAAGTCCTTTTTTAAGTCTTTTTAGTCTTTTTAGTCCCTAGTTCTTAAGATTGTAGTTCTTCCTTGATGGCTTTTGAAAGCTTTGGAGAACTTTGTTTTACTTTGTACTTTTGAAGAATTTGAATAAAGCTTTGATGTTCTCAACATGGAAGGAGAAGTGAAGTAGATGTCATGGAGCACATTAGAATGTAAGGTAGAGTAGATTTCATTTTGTAAATATTGCTTTATGTAAGGTAGAATAGATTTCATTTTGTAAATATTACTTTGATTTGATTTGATTACTTTCAAGTTTGATAGATTAGATTTTTCATTCATGCAATTTTAATTCATGCAAGTGTGTTCAATTTTGCTTTGATTTCATAGGTGGCAAAGGGCCACTGCCTTGTATAGTTGTCATTTAATTTTGCATTTAATTTTGTTATGCTTATGTATATTAGCTATACATAAATTGCTTTCAAGTTGATTGTAGATTAGTGATGCACATAGCCTTTTAATGACTAATGACATGATAGAATCATCTTGTCCTTTTGCTGAAACAGCAAGGATACTGGGTCTCATAGTCACTAGCTCATTGTTTGGTTATTGCATTTTATCTTGATTGAACTAATGACATGATAGAATCATCTTGTCCTTTTACTGAAGCAGCAAGGATACTGGGTCTCATAGTCATTAGAAAACCAACAAGAACAAAATCCCAAAAACAACATAAACTATAAAACAACGAAGTAAGAGAAAGGTTAACTAAGCACATATAGTGCACCACACTTCATCAGTTTACGATACCCGGATTGATAATTTATGTAGAGCAATTTAAGACGTTAAATTAACTAGACTACATCCTTGCAAGAGTTTGAGTCCGGATAATGATGCAAGGAATATTTCAAAGTCACTATGGATATATATTACCTTGACCTTTACAGATATATGTTCCCTTTGTGTCTCAACTAGGTCTTGCTAGTCAATAAAAATCCAGTTAGAAGTTCACATGTTAATAGTTGATTATGATGCAAAGAAAGAGGCATAGGACTTATTGTATTCATAATTTTTAAAATAAGTTTCTGGTGTTGCTCCGTTGCCAACAGGCCTAGACAGTACCTTGGCGGAGTCACTTCAAGAATTCACAGACATTGCTCCACTGCCAACGAGCCTGGTCAGTACCCCATCGTAGTTATTGTATTACCTCTCTATGCAAGAATCCTTTCTTGATACTTTGCCCCTTATTTAATTTCATTTTCTTTCATGTGTGCATTTGCACTTATTAATGGGCGTTCATGCACCAGGCAGATGAGGGATCCCGACTTATTTTACGAGAAAGAGATATTGTTTCTTGTTTGACAGAAACTAAGAGATATCCGAATTTAGGTTTTCCATCATGCCAAGATTCAACACATCATCTCCAATTAAAAGGTAAACAATGAAAACAATTCATTGAAACATTCAATACCACATTGAGCACAAGGTTCAGGTTATGGGTATAGGGCACTCAAACTGATTAGGGTTCCCCACGAGCAATATGTTCTTATTTACCTTGTTAATAAGTGAGACTTTTAGAAGACATATCCAGGATGTAACTTTGATGACTAGTCCTAAGAGAATCTACCTATTGGAGTAACCATCACTACTACACACAATCATTAGGGTTAGGGTTTTAATGTTAGGGAAAGGTGACCAGGAAAACTCTTCTAGGGTTTCAACATGTGTGAAGAGGTCAAATAAATCACTTTAAGCTTTGAGCATGCTCAAATGGGCGTGAGAAGTATAGGCACAACACAAAGGTTCGAAAACCCCAAGTTCGTGAAGGCTAATGCGGTGGCATGCAACATAGAGGAAAGTGCAAGGTCTAGTCAACGACTAGTGTATGTCATGCAACAATACAAATGCATGATGTAATATAGCAAGCAGGGCTTATGATGCAATGCAATGATATACGCCGAAGAGATTAGCTAATTGTGGATAAAAGAATCATGCAAAGATTTTATGCATGTTATGTAGCAATGAGCAGTGCAAGAATATGAATGCGAACTAGTGGAAAATAAAAATGCAGGAAACTAAACTACCTACAATAGGGAAAAAAAACATAACAAATTTAAAACATAAAGCAAATGCTAAGGAGAAAATCTTAATCAACAAATCAATAAGAAAAATCTAAACCTAATTAGTCTAAACGCTAATTCCTAATTTAACTAGAGAGGAGGTCAGGTCATGTGAAATCAAACTTCCAATGCAGCCACTGCAACAGTTCCCGACCTACAAAAACAAAGATGACAACGATTAGAATCTGTAAAAAGAATTGTGCAAAAGCCAAAACGCTCACATGTGAAACATGCACAACAGCAAGAAAGTCACGTCTAATTATAGGGAAACATACCAAAAAATACCATTCAAGGCAAACTACAACCCAATCCTCGTAAACAGAATCACAAACTTGAAATTCATAATCATCCATCCATGACACACATCCATTCATGCTTAACCCTAAATCTGATGTAAGTGAGGCAAGATGTTGCCCGATAGCAGAGAAATATGTCAGATAAGACCATTCAATCCATCAGCAACCCTATCATGATATAGAGGATGACCAAATTGATGACTCTAAAAGAGGGTTTTTTCCAGGTGTAACTAAGATACCTGAGGATGAGTTCGATCGCGCGCTCTGGCCCCGTGAGCTGCCTCTGAACCCTCTGCGCGCAAGATCCTGGCAGCTCTGCTGCTGGGCAGCCCCCCGCGATCCCGTGCCTGGCAGCTCTACTGCTGGGCAGCCTCCCCTCCGTCGTTTTTACCTTCTGGGCCTCCTGCCCCTTCTGACCTCTCTCAGGAGCGCCCTCTACGCTTCAGCCCCTTCCTGCCATGGACCCCCCCTTCCAGGATCATGAGGATCTTGAAAAGTCCTTTGCTTCGCTCATCCCTGAGAACGCCTCAAAGAAAATCCGGCCCTCTGCTTCAAAATTTATCAAAAAACTTGATGAAATCCCCGAAGTCTCGCTTCCTCCAGCCCTTCTGAGAAGAGCGGCAGTAGCGCTAGCCGAAAGAGGCCTGGTTGGCCAGTTCACGGGCCTCTGGCCTTCTCCCCGCACTATCCTTCGCTGGGTGGAAAGAAATTGGAATCAGATGGTCCAAGGAAAGATAGCAATAAGGTTTTGCGGAAGGGGTTTCTTCACCTTCCTCTTCGAATCAGTGGAGGACCGCAACCTGATCTTCCGGAACGGGCCATATTTTATGGACACCAGAGGTCTCTACCTCAATAGATGGACCCCCGACTTCGATCCTGAGATGGATGTCCCCAACGCTGTCCCGGTCTGGGTTCGCCTTCCCCACCTGCCTCTACACTGCTGAGGGGACGAGTCAGTAAAAGCAATCGGGAACGTTGTGGGGAAATATATTGACAGATCAGAGCCCAAGGAGAACATGCATGCATGCGCACGGATCTGCGTAGAAGTCGATCTGGGAAAAGGGTTACCAGAGGCTATCAAACTCAAAGTCGATCAGTGGACGCATATCCAGCAAGTGGACTACGAGCAGCTGCCATTTAAGTGCAAGGTATGTCATGAATATGGGCATTTCGCTAATAGGTGTAGCAAATCTAAATCAATAGAAATAAATAGCAATGCAGAGAATCCAGAAGAAGTCTGGGAAACAGTTAAAAGGAAAAAATCAAACCCCCCTCCAGAAGCAGCCCCTAAACCCTCCTCTGATCCTCCCATTTCTCCCCCCCATCCCTCGGGAATCGATCCTTCCTTCCCTTCCTCCTCCAACCCTTTTGAATCTCTATCAGCTGAAGATCCTCCCTCCCCCCCCCCCCTCCCCGAAAGGCCCCATTGAAACCCCACATCCTCCCCCCCCCCCCCCGCTAGTAGGAAGAATACTGACCAGAAACAAGTCAAAAGAGAATATCGCCTCCACAGACCCTCCTAGGAAAGCAGGAAGGAAGTCAAACAAAGAGATAAGGGATGAGACAGCTGCAAAAGAAATGGCAACGGGGACCCAACAGCCAATGGATTCATACTTAGATAGGACAAAAGGGAGTGGAGAAAAGATGAAGGAGAAATCAGGGGCCCACACCAAGCCAAGTAAATGATGAATCTGGTCTCTTGGAATTGTAGGGGGATGGGCTCCTCCCTCAAAGCAAACGCAGTCCGAGATCTATTGAAATCAGAACAACCGGACTTCCTCCTACTCCAGGAGACCAAAATCACTGAGCAAGAATTTAAAGATAGCATGAAAAGAAATAGAAACTATGAAGGAATAGCAATTAGTGCAGTAGGAGCTTCAGGCGGAATAGGGACAATTTGGAGCAAAAAGAAATGGCAACTCAAGGACTTCAGGCAGAACAGATGGTGGATCAGATTAGATATCCAAAACACAACCAAGACAGAAGAATACTCAATCTACAATGTCTACGCCCCTCCTCATTTCAGAGAGAAAGCCTCTTGCTGGGAGTCAATCTCCTCTGACCTCAGGATGGCTCAAGGAAAGAACATCTTCCTGGGAGGAGATCTGAACTTAATCAGGAACGCAGAAGAGAATTTGGGGGGGAACTTTTTTGTAGATCCTTCGAGAGATGCTCTGGAGGAAATTATCCAAACCCATAATCTAGTTGACACCCCTCCCCAAAATGGTAGATACACCTGGTCAAATAAAAGGACAGGGAAAAACAATATCAAAGAAAGGTTGGACCATATCTTGGCTCAAGATAAAATATTGGCAAACTTCCAAAGGATACAAATTACAATCATCCAAGGCTACTTTTCAGACCACAAACCAGTAGCGCTGTGTTTGGACAAAGGGAATTACCCGGGGCCGATATCTTTCAAGTATAATAAAGAATGGGACAGCAGCGAAGGCTTCAGAGAGCTGATTAAAGACCAGTGGGCAATGGACATTACGGGCTCCCCTCACTTCATTTGGGAGACAAAAATCAAATGCCTCAGAACAGCCATCAAGCATTGGGCAAGGCAATTCGCAGCAGACCAAGACAGAAAGAAAACTGATACTCAAAAGAAGCTCGCTCAGTTAAACTAGGAAAAAGAGCGCACCCAAGACACGGAAGAAGACCAAAGGAAGGAGAACGAACTGCTCAAGGAATTGTATAAACAGAACCGAAGGGAAGAGGAAGAGCAAAGGCAGAAGTCAAGATGCCTATGGCTCAACTCGGGAGATAAGAACACCTCTTTCTTTCATAACAATCTCAAGCTAAGGCGAGATGGGAATAACATTGAAAGGATCATAGTGGAGGGAAGGGTCTTATCTGATCAAGAGGAGATCAAGGACGCAGCTTCCAGGTATTTTCAGTCCCTCCTCACTGCAGATCCTAACTATCTAGAAAACCCGGATTTCCTCAACATCGTGGGAAACCAGATTTCATAAACTCAGAGAGCAGACTTGGATAAGGAAATCACAATAGAGGAGATAGAGTGGTCAATTCTCAGCATGCCACCAGACAAAGCGCCTGGCCCTGATGGCTTTACAGTGGCCTTCTACAAAACTCACTGGGAAATCATCAAGAAGGATTATATCAGAATGGCAAAAAATTTCTTCTCCAAATGTAAAATGGGCAGCAGCATCAAATCCTCTCACCTGGCCCTCATCCCTAAAGACCCAAACCCTCAATCTTTTGACAGATTCCGCCCTATATCTTTGTGCAACGTTTCCTACAAAATCATCACTAAGATCTTAGCAAATAGGCTCAAAACCATTCTCCCCTCCATCATCTCGGAGAATCAAGGAGGCTTCGTCCCTAGAAGACACATAACGGATAATGTTATTCTCATCCAGGAGGCTATCCACAGCAGTATTTCTAGAAATGAAAAGGGCATGATCATCAAGCTCGACATGGCGAACGCCTTTGACTGGGTCAACCACTCTTTCCTAAAGGCTGTTATGAAGAAGTTTGGTATCTCAGAGCACTTCACCAGCAGGGTTATAAAATGCATCTCCTCCAATTGGACAGCCCCCCTCATTAACGGGAGGCCCTGCTCCGCCTTCAAGAGTTCCATAGGCTTGAGGCAAGGATGCCCACTCTCCCCTTTCCTCTATATTATCATGGCTGAGACTTTAAGCCTGCACCTTGAGAACAAGAGAAGGTTAAAGGAAATAACAGGGATTGACATTGTTAGAGGAGCCAAAGGGATCAACCACTCCCTTTTTGCGGATGACACCCTTTTAATAGGGGGCGCCTCAAGTCTGATGGCAAGAAGGTTTAAGGAAACATTGGATCTTTTCCTCCAAGCCTCTGGAGGCAAACTAAGCAACAGCAAATGCATGATATACACTTGGAATGTCCCAAGACACATAACTCAGAGAATCTCTCTAATCATGGAGATCCCTGCCCAAGGGAATTGGTCCTACTTCAAGTATTTGGGGCTGCCCCTAGCCAAGGAAACTGTCAAATCGGAGATATGGGTCAAGTTAATTGAAAAGCTGAGAGGGAAACTGCAGAGTTGGGGTATGTATTGGCTCAATCTAGCTGGCAGAACGACTCTCATTAAGGCTGTTCTCTCAGCCCTCCCAATTTATCAATTTGCCATCACTCTTGCGCCAGCAAGCATTCACAAGCACATGGAGCTGATAATCCGCAGCTTCTTGTGGCAAGGAGGAAAGCAGGACTCGAAAAAATTCAGTCTCGTTAAATGGAGCAAGGTCATTCTGCCAATAGAAAAAGGTGGGCTTGGAATCAGAGTCCCAAGGCTCGCAAATATAGCAATGGGATTCAAACTAATCTGGAGGATCATTAGTGAGAAAGGATCTTGGTGGACAGATGTCATCAAGAAAAAGTACCTGAACGGGGTCAATAGCAATATCCTCTCGGAAACTATCATAGATAGACATTGCACCCCTGTTTGGAAGCTTATTAAAAAGTCCCTCCCCCAATTCAAACCTCATATCTCAAGGGCCCCGGGCAATGGGAGGGGAACTAGTATTTGGAATGACAGAATTATGGGCACGGAGGCAAGAGGAGCTCTCCCCAACTTCAGGCCCCTACAACAATGGATGAAGCAGGCAAACCAAAGAACTCTCTATGACATCTCACAGTGGGACCAGAATTTTTGGAAGGGATGGAAATCTCTCGCCCTCCCCATCGACCTCATGAACATTTGGGCAAACCTCAAAGCCTCCCTCATTGGCTCAGCGCCCACTAACAGAATTTCTGAAGACAAGTTCATTTGGGATCCCAGTGGGGGTTGTTATACGGTGAAAGAAGGATACAAAACCCTCCAGAATTCTCCTCCAATAAACAACTGGCCCCTCCACAAAGTTGCTTGGAAAATAGAAATTTTGCCCAAGGTTAAAATGTTTAACTGGACCCTCCTTCATGGCAAAATCCTTACTGCAGAAAACCTCAGGAAGAAGGGCATCCAAGGCCCCTCAATCTGTTGTTTGTGCAGGAATGCAGAGGAAAGTTGCAGTCACCTATTCATAGAATGCACCTTTGCTAGAACATGTTGGAACCTTATAGCCTGCCCTCTAACCATAGGGGACCTTCCCAACCAGATCGCCAACCTCCAAAGAAGCTGGGGGAAATGTTTACCTCAAACCAACAAAAGAAAGAATCAGGCCTCAAGAATCTGGAACAGTATACCCTCAAACCTGTGCTGGCAGATTTGGATCACTAGAAACAAGTGTATCTTTAATAACAAGAAACCTTGCATTGCCAGAACAATAACCAAGACAGTAGCGCTCATATCAGAGACCATAGAAACCAATGGCTACACTCAGATGGACCTGGAGCAGATAGATGCAAAGGTACAAGAATGGGTGAATAAATTCAACATTGAAGCAAGAATAAAAAAGAAGTCAAATACAGGTCAGGGAAACCAGGAATGGAAGCTGAGAGGAACCAAGAAGGAAGTTGAAAATTGGATTCAAAAGCAGAGAAGGCCAACCCTATACTTTGATGGGGCTTCTAAAAACAACCCAGGCCAAGCTGGGGCTGGTGGAATCATCAAAGACCCTCAAGGAAAAACTATTGTTAAATATGAATGGGGTCTCGGAATCATGTCTAACAATAAAGCTGAGGCCTACAGCCTCCTCCTGGGAACCACCTTAGCCAGGAAATTAGGCACCCAAAACCTCCTCATTCTGGGGGATTCAGCAATCATTATTGCATCCATGTCTTCAGGGAAAGATTTCAGGCAAACTGCCCTCAACAGAATTAGAGACAGGATCATGGAGAATACAAGGAACATTAGAGAAGTCTCCTTTAAGCATATCCTCAAGGGAAACAACTCTGAGGCGAACGAACAGGCCAACAACGCCACAGGAAGGCAAACTAGACAGGTTAAAGAGAATGACCAGGTGTATGAAGAAATCATTCCTTAAACAGGCTCTCCCTCCCAGAAAAGTAAGTCACCTCAGGCATGTTCACAAGTGGATCTGCTCCTCCAGAACGACTCACTCCATCCCTCTTCGTACCAAGAGACCAGACAGACAGATAATGATTAAAATCATCTCTCAAGATTTGGCAAGGATCAACGTGTTAAGTCTCAGCAACACTCATCTTCAGAGCAGCACAGCCAATGTCAGATGGCACATCCGCGTCTATCACCTCACCAGAACTTCGGACAGCAGAGCCATCACTATGAAGGATCTCCCCTCTCCCGAGATTAGATCTTCTCAGAGCTCGACAAAGCAGCGTGGAAGCTCCTCTGTTTCTATTAATAGTTGCCCGATCGAAGGCTCCCTCACTGTTCAGTTCAAGGCGAAACCATTATACAGGGTTTCCTCCAAGCGCAGCTCCCTCACGACCATGGCCCTTCGTGCCTCTTTACTGCGTGCTTCATCTCTCGGTATTTCGCTTCTGGTTAATGATGGTTGCATAGTGACTCTTTATTTCTCTAATCTTTTGTGTTACTTTTCCTGCAGAAACTCAGTCTCTTCAGCTCAGAGGCTCACCCTCACTTCCCAGCATCCTCCATTCCCTTCTCATCAGCTCCCCTCCTGTCCATTTTTTCTTCCCATCGCTCCTCCCTTTCTTCACTCCCCTCTTTGTTCAGCCTCGCGAGGTCCCTCTCTCATCATGGCTGAACAGCCTGGACAGCAAAACCCTCAGGAACCCAACATCAACATAGATAGACTTTTCAGTAAGGATTGCACCATGTGCAAAACGCACACTTTTATGATCAACAGGCTCAGGAGCCAGCTCAAGGAACTCAAAGAAGACTATGAATCAGATAACGAGTCCAAGAGAAAGAAACTCGAGAAACAGAAGGTGGAAATTGAAAACCTCAAGGGCAGATGCAGTCACTTGGAAGAAGCTATTGAGCAGATAAGAGCCCTCACTCAAAGCCATCAAGCTGAGGCCTCCACGAAAGCTAGTGGAGCTCGAAAAGAGCCTCTTCCCGACGTCTCGGTCACCCAAAAAACTCCCTATGATCTGTAAATTCTGTTTGCTTTGTGGTAATTTTGTAAGGCAATATAGCCAATATCTTTTTACTTTCAGTTACATAGGCAGAAATGAGGACAATGGGTCTGCGTACCCGATGTTGATCCTCCCTGCCCAATCTTCGGATAGCTATGTAATAGACTTTTGGATTTGATTTTATAATACAACAATATCCGACCTTGTTAAAAAAAAACTAAGATACCTGAGGATTCAAGCGCAGAAACCCTAATTTCAGAAACCCTAGTTTGAATTTTTCCATGGATTTCGTTGAGGGCATGAGGACCTGACATAACCAACAATGGAAGCTAAAGTGCCTCATCATCCTGACAAATCTCTGAACCTTCAAATGACAATCCATCAAATATCGGTAGCTTCACGAGATTGACAAGTGAATGCATATGGTCATCATTAGCAGTGACCGAACAACTATCAATTGAAATATTGTTGATTGGATCAGATGTCTAAATACTAATAGATTGATAGTTCAACAGATCAGATTCTTTATATTCCCAAGAATGAATTGAATCAACTAGAAGAGTCTCAGGAAGAGGAGAGGTTAGGCAATTGGCACCTTCCCATATAGGGGATTGTAGGACATCATCTGATCATATATGTTCACAAACTGTACTGGTTGGGAAACAATGAACAATATTTGAGACAATGGCCAAAATTCTCCTTTGAGCAAACAAATTATGGTAATAAGGTTGATGCATATCAGCTGATACGGCGTGGAAAGATGTGTTCGGGGAAAACTCACTCAAATCAGAGGATTTTCAGGATGAGATTACATTCGGCAAGATGATGTTGAGAGGAGAGTGATGTGTAGAAAATCTAATTTTAGAAACCCTAATTTGACTTGGCTCAAGGATCTCATCTAGAACATGAGAACCTGACATAACCATCAGCGAAATCTGAAGTGCCTCAACTTCATGATGAGTCCCCAAACATTTGACAGGTGAATCATCAAATTGTAGGATCAATAGATGGGTGCGAATGATAATCACCAGAAGTGTGAGCGAATATTTTTTCGTGTATAATGGAAATCATCGAAGCCACCAGTTTGATCAAGTGGGGTATCGAGCACATGAGGCTCTTCTTGGATTGAGAGTGAAAAGGAATTAATGAGAGAACCATCTTGAATTGGCCGAGATGTAAGGCCTTCTTCTTCACCTGTTAGAGACTGTGGATGGAAGAGATCAGGAACAAGGGATTTAAGATCCTCATATTGTGATTGTGAAAGATCACACTCGTGTACATGATTACAATCAACATGACCAGGATAAAGATGCAAATGATTTGTATAAACTTTTGGTGTAGTAGACGGATGAAATAAATCAGGGTATAATTGATGAAAAGAGTCAGATGAGGAGCACCAATTGGACGAGGACTCACATATTACACAAATGGATTTGTATTCATGTCATGGTCCTTGGATTTGATCAGATAATCAACTTTATGTGAGATAATACCCAAGCCATTGTCGACAGGTGAACGAAATCTAGGAATAGAGTAAGACATGTGCTCGAGGGACTTGATCTTGATTCCATCAGTGGGAAGAGATGTTATATCAACATAATTTTCAGATTCAAAATCAAAAGGATGTATGAGAGCTTCAGAGGCAAGACAATTTGAGTGATTTCCCTAAAGTAACTTTTCATCATCTAAATCATTTACGACCAATATTTCATTATGTAACGAATCAGGGGGAGGATGAGAAATTTCGCAAGGAGTAATTTTCTCCTCAGAGGCTTGAGGTATTTCCCAACTCAGAGATATGGGAAAGATGATATTAGTGATAAGATCGGGGCAACTTGTAACTTGTTGATTATCATGATACTCGTAAGAATAAGTATTTGTTTCATATTGAAGGTGTTGCAGAGAAACCAAAACCAACTATTGAAAATTTTCACTTAGATACACCCAGTCGACATCCTTTCAGGAAATTCAAAACAAAGATGGACAAATCTAATAGCAAAATCCTCTAGATATTCTTTAGGTTTCACTTTGATCTTATTTATCCTTCTAAACACATCTTGAAAATTGTACTTGTGAAACTCTTGTTGTAGCTTACTGATGAGTTGCTTGAATGAGTGAATGGAAATTGTTGGCAACGTGTAGCAACATTTCTTGATGTGACCTTCAAGGGTGAGGAAGAAAATCACACACGCAAAATATTCATCATTGATCTCGTAAGATTTGCAAAACATAAGGAAATATGAAATATGCTCAGTCAAGGAAGTTCCATGCTCGTCGTCAAAATTTAACTGAGACAAGTGATGGAGAGGCTCATCAGGGATTAAACATTGACAAATGGAAAAATTAGATAAACACCCTGGGAGAAAGATTTGGGACGGATCCATTTACAAATATGAGACTAAATTGCAAGCTGCAAGGGCTCATCTTGTTATCTGGCCCTCCTTCTAGCGCCAATCTATATTGCAATAGAGCACTTCAATAATGTGCTCATAAATAAGCTTCCAAATTAAGTGCATATGAAACTCAATGTGGTTTATGTGCTTATGTTGAAATATTCCATTTTTTATACCAAGATTTAGGAGCTTTACTTAGGTCGTAGAGGGACAACTTGAGGTAGTAGACAATGCTGAAGTCACTTTGAAGTACAAATCCAAAAGTTTGTTCCATATAAATATCTTCTTGTGAACAGCCATGCAAAAAGGTACATTTGACATGCATTTCATGAACCTCCCATTGATATGAATCCACAACATAAAGAACAAAGTAGATGGAATTAATTTTTGAAATAGGGGTAGTGGTTTCACTACAATAAATACCTTATACCTATGACAATCCTTTTTGAACTAAATGGACCTTGTGTCTATCAACATTACTATCTATGGCATACTTAGTCTTGTAAAGCCATTTGCATTTGATAAGTTGTCTTCCTTTCTAAAGAGGGAATAGATATCGAGTCTTGTTCACCATGAAGGAATAAAATTCTTCATTCCTCTCTACACCCCATGCTAGGTGGCCAAAATATTATGCAAATTTTATGGATCACGAGTCTCTAAAACTTGGGATAAATGAGAGGAAGCTCACTGGAAATATCATTGTGTTTAGTGTCAATTAGAAGGATCATAGACTAGATCACATATGACTCCTTTTTTATGTGAACCCATCAAGGAAGTTGTTGGTTTGGTGCAAATTCAAGTTCAATGGATTAATTTAGGGAATGAGACTAAGTGGGTAGAGTGTTTTTTCCATCCTCTTTCTCATCATCCTAAGAAGAAGACTAGTCCAAATTAGAAGCAGAAGCATTAAAGGAAGAAAAAATGGTGTTAAATAAGTAAAGGAGATGGCACATGCATTGATGATGGATCACAAGCCAAAATGGCATAAATGTTGAGTTGGGCATGTAAGTCAAGAGACATTTATTAAACCTAGCATCTCTTATGCAAATTATTGTTGTTGTATTAGGTATAATAAGTTGATAACCTTTTACATCATTTGAATAACCAAGAAAAATGCACTTCTCGCTTCTATGTCATAAGTATTTCTTTTTCTCACGAGGAATGTGTGCCCATGATTCACTTCTAAGCACATCAAAGTGGCTTACATCAAGATTTATGTCACTTCATGCTTCTTTAGGTGTTGTTCTTTTCAAAACCTTGGTGGGAGTGTATTTAACCATGTAATTTGTGTATTTGGTATTTTTACCTAAAATTGAGGACTTAGTTCCTTATATTAGAGCATACAATTATCCATTTCCTTTAATGTGTGAGTACTTCTCTCAGCAACATCATTTTGTTATGGTATGTATGGAACAATGTGTTGCATTTGGATACCCTTTAAATGTAGCAAGAGTTTAAATTGTTGACCTATTCACCCCTATTATATGTTCTTAGATTCTAAAATTCATTCTTAAATTATTTTTCTATGAGGCCCTTAAAGGCCAAAAACATGTCAAAAAAATCGCCCTTAATTTTTAAGAAGTTAACCCAAGTCCACTGGAGAAGTTCTAAATCATGGGGGATTCACCTTGTTGACCAATATCCTACCACATTGATTCATAAAGGAGGGGATTTTAAATTATGAAAAATAGAATTAATATATTACAGGTATTATTGGCGATGTGTAGGGTGCTAGGGGGTTTATAGGTGTTGAGGGGGATAAAAAAGGGTATCTAGTAAAAAGAAGGGGTTGTTTTATTCGTAAAATGTGTTGGGAGGAGGGTTAAAAAAAAAAAGGAATTTTGGGAGGTATTTATCAAGAATTAGTGAAATTAGGGATATTATTTAATATTCCACAAATGCATGTCACACTATGTCACAAGTTCGTTGTGTGAAGACCCTATGTTCTCAATGAAGTTCAAGAAATACTTAATCCCAAAGAAAGAATCAAAAGGAAGTGGGCCAATGCATAAATCGCTATGCATAAGTTGTAAGGGGGGCAATATGTGTCAAAAGGCATGTTTGTCCAAACTATCCTAATTATGTTTGTTGAGAACACATCTGAAATAAACACCATTTTTGTGAGTAATGTGAGGAAGACTAATCATATTATATATTTACATTGTTGTTGGAGGTGAACGATAGTTTAGATGACCAAGACACTCATGTCAATGTCTTCTCATGTCATCAATATGGGAAATACAAATGGGGGAAGAGTTGATGACCCAAAGTTGTCAAATGTGCAACAACCTAGTGATATTACCAACAAATCCAATTGCTAGTATGCACTCAGAGATGGGGATATTTTAAATCCTTTATGACAACTTGATAACATGAAAATTTTACAATTTTTCCTTCACTTAAATGAGTTATTTG
The DNA here is from genome assembly GCA_000404065.3 of Pinus taeda. Taxonomy (NCBI): domain Eukaryota; kingdom Viridiplantae; phylum Streptophyta; class Pinopsida; order Pinales; family Pinaceae; genus Pinus; species Pinus taeda. Next base: position 47,891 of record APFE031603976.1, on the reverse strand, counting down.
GTACATTGATAAAAGGTTGAACGAAATACATAATGCATCATTAAAATGAACATCATCTAGTTAAATTTCTCCAAATTACCCTACAACACATAGATTTCTATCATGAGCTACAAATAGTTGCTAGGTGATATATCCATTAGGAGCAGAAAACATGGTTTTATCCTTAACCATGTGATAATATTCTCCAAGGACCATGATCAAAAGGAAATTCATTAGAAGAAGAAGTAGATGTTGCATTGAAAGAAAAACTAGAGGTAGATGGAACATGCCCATGAGAAGAAGTTTTTTAAGAAACTTACAAGAAAAAGGATCTATAATGTTGTTCTTCATCATTTCTTCTTCTAAGGGTTCCATCTTCTTAAAATGCTTAGACTCCATTTCACTATCTTGCCAACAAAGCTTAAAATGTATATTATTTTTCTTGAATTTTGACTTGTCTCCTTTATCAATGTTGGGAGTGGGAGTTGGCTTAGAGGGTGTTTCTTCTTTTAATGCTTGGGGCCTTAAAGTTGTTGAGCCATTGATACTTTATTTGCAATGTTTATTAATCCAAGGTGCAAGAGCTTATCTCTATATATAATTGGAGACCCACAAAATGCTTCAAAAGAGGGTATTTTGTAATTATTTCCTTGAATATTAAAATTCTCTCTAGTAGAGTGAATGGTGAATATAAAATAAAAATAAGTAAGTCCAAGTTTATATGGAATAGAAAAAAGTATTTGAAAATTTTCTTTCTTGACTTAACAATCTAGGGTAAAAACTTAAGTGCCTTGAACTTTAACAAGGAATCTTCAATGTAACTAAAATCATTAGGATTAAAAAACAAGGCATAACCACATAGTTAAATACTTTAAGACAAATGATCATGCATATGAATCAAGTATTCATACACCAATGTGTTTACGTGGTTAAAATCATCAAAGAGGGAAACATCCATGGCCCTAACTAACATGACCATTTGAGGCAATACATTAATGGAGAAATGGAGTGAATTACATGAACACCAATCAATATCAATCATTAAAAAATGACCCTCTATGATATTTAATAGATATAATAGAGCAATCAAGTGTTACACCATGGGTCAAGTGTCATTAAGATTAAGAAAATGTTTGAACCATTGGATCTCTCATGTGAGACATGATTGTGATCATTATATTAGAAATGGACAAAAGCACACTAATTAAACACACTGCAAGGACACTTTGAATTATTATTACATTAGACCATAGTTGAGCTTAACTAACTCTTAGTATCTAAATATCCTAGCAACTACTGAGGGGAACCAATTTTGGATCCCATTGAACCAACAAAGCGAGGAATCATTGCCCATCATATTTATAGAAAGAATGAATTGTTCGAAATAATAGTTGACCTCCACATAGGAGATCTTCATTGTTGCGAGAAAAATCAATATTCCCAATTGGGAATAGAAATGAATTCATTATAAATGGAATAGGTGTGTGAATGCCACCCTTTTAACAACCATAACAAATTTGAATCGCTTCAATTGGATTGGTAGTGGAGAACAAACATAATTATAAATAAAATGTTAAATTTCTAACTTTTTTGGACAAACTACAACATCCTTTAACTGGAGGGGTATCTTATTCCTATAAAAAAAATTAAACATTAGAAGGAGAGAGAACTCACTAAAGATTCAATTTGGCGGTCCAAAGAAGAAAAACAAGTTGTTGTGAATCACTTAGGAAGAGAGATACCTACTAAGCACACTAATATGCCTTGCTCATCATAGTCCATATCAAGGAAGTCATATTTCAACCAATACTACTGTATATGTCAAGGAAAGAGGAGTTATAATAGTGTTTGGGTTCATATTGCAGTCCTATAAATCGTTGAAGATCCCCTTGCATATTGAATTGGTATTTCTACATTTCATAAGGAAGAATTAAATAGGAAGTGTTGTAGTAGCACAAATTTTTTGATAAAATAATAAGTCACCTTCTACTTGAGATAAGTAATTTGATGTTCCAAGCACATAATAGAGTCATTCCTTAAAAAAAATAGTAAGAGCAACATAAGTGTATCGTTGAAGAAAGAAAAAAAATATCTAGATGTTATTCTTCTAATCTCCATTACAACCACAATAATGTAATTGAGTACATCTTCGGACAAGGAATGGGTGATCTTGTTCTTTCTAGAGTTTTCCTAATGTGTTCCCTATGGTTAAAAATCCTTTTGTTGATTGCGTTTGCTTATTCACATAGTATGTAATGCATTTATTTTTTTCCAACCCTTCACACAACAATGACCAAAAAATAGAGTGAATCTTTCTCTTTTAAACAATGAAGTCAAGTATGTTGTAAAAATATAATAAAAATGAATCCAAAGTTGAAACTCGTTGTAAGATAGAGACAATTAATCTAAAGTTCAAATATCTATTGTGATGAATTACACATTAGGAAACTTGATTCAACATGCTTAGGTGGGGAAATATAATGGATGCCTCCCTCAATTCATGAGTGGAATCCTAAGGAAAATCATTGGTGTAGACTAATACCTCACCAAGAGAGATTTGAATCAAGTACCTACCAACATAAAACTAGCCAAATGCGTAGCAATATTGGCAACAATTGTTTGAGATAACCCGTTGAGCTAAAATGTTTGGAAACATCTCATTCCACCCTTAAGAAGTTTAGTGAGAGTGATATTGTTAGTATCTTACTCTCCCTACTTAGTTCATGAAGACTAAACATGTCATAAGTTGGATTTAAACCTTGGTAAGAAGGATGGAAACTTATCCTCTTAGACAACCAATCTATACCCAATTGATAGATGATACATATATGTACATAAATGAGGTTAAATGTATTACTGGGGTGTTGCACTCAAACTTAGTTCAAGTTGATTAAAGATAATTTGTATTTGATTCTTTCATGATCTAACTTGATGCACTAACCAAACATTAACAACACTTGCTATTCAAAATAAATAGATAACTTACTTACCCGTGCATATCAACCACTAAATGGTTTGGTCTTTGTTAGTTAATTATGATCATAAATTCCTTTGCAAATGACACAAAAGAATTGTGGGTCTCTCCTTTTCTACAATATTGCAACATGGGCCAACAAAGGAAAAGTTATGGGAGCAGAGAGTAAAATTGATCATTTTCTAGTTCAACTAGGGTTAGCACAATATTCCTGAAATTCTAATCATTAATTTTTAGGTAGATTTTCTTTTAACTTGTTCCAATATATCATTAATAAATTATACTTCATAAATTCAACAATAAAGAATAGGAGATAGTAGATATCACAGTGCACAAAAGAGAGACAAGATTTACCTTGGGAAAGCCCACTACGGGTAAAAACCAAACAACCTTTTTCAATAGAGAAATTATTCTTGTTCAATGAAAGACACACCTAACCTATTAGCAAACCTGGTATTCTCCTCCAATTCAAGTCACCCAAACTTATCGTGTACTTTTCTCTTGATCCGGCACTTCCAGAATTTCCGCCCTCCAGCAATAGCTAGTTTCCCCAGAATCTTCGCCCTGCAGTAGTTTCCCTAGTAACCCATAAATCCCCCCCCCCCCACCCCATAATAGTTTCCCCAAAAAATGGGAACCAAAGAGAGATAGAGATTCCTTCACACATACGAGTTGCTAGAGAGAGAGAGAGGAGAGAGAAAACTCAACCTTATTTTCCGTCCTTCTTATCCTTCACTTAATTGCCCAAAAATTGGTTTGTGTGTGGAATGTGAATTTCCCAAATGAGGAGGTGGGACTACCTTTATATAGTAGTATTTTTATGGTGAATGGGCATGTCTCTTGGCCAGGAATGACTTGACTTGGAGGGAAGCCGACTTGTTACTTTTGGAGCCAAAATTTTCATTTCAAAAAGTTTAATTTACATCTTTTAAAAGTCGCAATGGGACTTTGACTCAAAATAAATTTTCCTTTGACTCAAGCATTTATAAATATTATTTACAATGATAAATATAATTACATCAAGTGACAAAATGTATGTTACAAAGACCGACCATAGTTACAAATTCAACAATCCCTCTTAACTAGGGAGGCATTCATAATCATTGTCATAGATGTTCTCAAATTGAACAAATTTCTCCAGAGAAAAGTCATCCACTATTACCGGCATCATCATCTATTATCGACATATGCTAGTGGCCATATTCGAGGTGGTACAAAACCCATAATGTCATTAGCATATCAGGACTCACTCATTTCGAGTGATCGGTCCTAGAATCCCATGGACACTACCTAGGCCAAAATGTTGAGACCCTCAACTAGAAAGCACTCACTCACCCTTATTAGTGAGCACTTTGGGCCAATACCTCACTCAACCCCTTCCTAGTTGGTGATTGGGTCTAGATGTTTAACAAGGTCTCACTCCACCCTACTTGATGTCTGATCAGGGTCCAAGACCTCACTTCACCCTTTCTGGTGTGTGATTGGGGTCCAAATGTTGAAGGACCTCACTCCACCATGCTTAGTGTGATTAGGGTCTAGGACCTCACTCCACCATTCTTGGTGTGTGATCAAGGTCCTCCTCCAAGAGACTCTCGCTCAACTTTGCTAGTTGATCCCTCTAAGTCTCTTAGATCCATGATCCCTTTCAAGAGAATGTTCATCTATGTTGTAGGCATATCAAGGCTCCCTCTCAATGACAGGGATGATCTCCATGAGCCCAAGCTTGTCTATGAAGTACACAAACTTGTCCCTCGGAAACGGATTCACTAGAACATCAGTTGTTTGCTCATCAATGGAGACGTATTCGAGCCTTATTGATGTACTTTGTACCATGTCATAGATGTAGTGGTACTTGATATCAATATGTTTCGACCTGTCATAGGACATGGGATTCTCTGAAAGCTTTATGCATATTTTATTAGCGCAGCGTATCACAGTCGGTTCCAACTCTTGGTCAGACAATGCTGAAAAGAAATTCCATAGCCATACTTCTTTGATAAAAACCTCATCGGTCGTGATGTACTCTAGTTCAGCAGTGTTGAGTGTAATTGACCTTTGCTTCATATTCATCCACGATATCATCGTGGATCCCAAACTTAATAATACTCCCAAGGTACTCTTCTTGTCCTCATCACTTCCTTCCTAATCAACATTTGTATATCTATAAATAAATACATCCTTGTTTGCAACATACCTCAAGCCATAGTCCACTGTACCACACAAATATCTCAATATGTGCTTTGTTGCAATCCAATGCTCATGTCTCAGTTCTACCTGGAACTGGCTCAACAAAGAAAATGTCTAGCCCAGTGTTAACCAAATACATCAACATACCAATCAACCACCAGAACATAGATGAATCTACCAATCTGGAGACGAAGCCTCTTAACTTCTTCAAATTTGTCACCATGGTAGTTGTCATGGATTTTCAATCCATCATACTGAATCTTTGAAGGATATCTAACACGTACTTTCCTTGACCAAGGAAAACTTCGCTAGGATTTTTCCATTATAATACCAAATAATAGTGCATCAACCCAAGTTCCTTCACATCGAACTCAAAATCCAACTGCTTCTTGCATTGAATGGTAAGAGACTTGGATCACAAGTGAATTCTTCACAACCTTAAAGTAAAGGTTTGGATCAGAATCACTATTGGTAAATCCTAGTCTCGTCATATAACTATCAATATGATCTTACCAAGCTCTTGGAGCTTGCTTGAGTCCATACAAGGGCTTCTTCAACCTGCAGACATGAGACTCCTTTCCATATACCTCAAATCCTTAAGGTTGCTCTATTTACACCTCTTTCACAATCAAACCATTGAGAAAATCAGTCCTTACATCCTTCTGGTGTAATGCCCATCCCATATAAGCAGAAAGTGAGATGATAGATCTAATGGAGGTGTACCTGGAAACTCGAGAAAAATATCATCATAGTCTTCTCCCTCTTTTTGGGGGAGTCCTTTAGCCATGAAATATGCCTTGTATTTGTCGATACTTCCATCTGTAGCATGCTTAATATTTTATATCCACTTGGAAGTCGCCATTGAATTCCCTTCAAGCCTTGGCATAGTCTCCTAGATGTCATTCTTCATGATTGATTATTATTCCTCATTCATCGCTTCCTTCCACACATGTTGGTTGCTTGCTTCTTCATATGTGGAAAGTTCTTCATCAATGAGTTTTATTATGAGACTTGTATAGATGGAGAACCTTTTGCATTTCTTCACTTCTTTTTATGTGCCATCAGGGGTTGCATATCCCTTTCCTCTTCTAATGTAGATCTAAGCCATGTTGGTCTCTTCTTGATTTTTGGAACTATGATTGGTTCCACTAGTTCTTAAGGCCCTTCTAGCCTACCGGTACATTATGTAGATATTCAATGTTCCTCCCTTGAGTCCTCCTTCTTTCCTTCATCTAAGATGTTTATGGAAACTTCCTTAGATTTCCAATATGCCACTCTCTCATTAAAGGTGACATATTGGTTGACCTCAATCCGTCATTGTTTTGGAATGTATATTCTGTAGGCCTTTGATGATTTGTTATAACCAGCAAATATTCCTTTCCTTCATGAAGGTTCAATCTTGTTCCTCTTGTCCTTAGCAACATGAATGTATACAGGACAACCAAAGATTCTCATGTTCCCTATCTCTGGCTCCCTTTTAGAGAAGGCTTCTTCAGAAACCATATCTTCTAGAACTATATGAGGGCTTCTATTTTGAATCTACACAGTTGTTTGTGATGCCTCTCCCCATAAGAACAATAGAAAGTCCAAGTCATGCATCATGGCCTTGACATATTCTTCAATGGACCTATTATCACCCTAATTTTTTTTTTAACTTTGGAAAGTTTGCCTTGTTTCTATTCATGGTCTTATAATAAGTTTTGAGTCATCACATGCTTAAAGGGATAAGTGATAGGATTAGAGTCTCAATAGTGTCATTCTCATTTGCAAACCCTTCTTATAGTTATGGTGTTAAAGGGTCTCTAGGTCATTTCATGCTTAAAGGGTTAGGTTATAGGGTTAGAAGTCTTTAAGGTCATATTTCATTTCCAAACAAAGTTTGACAATCTTATTCCATGTCTTAGAAGTCTCACATTGTGTTTAGAAGTCATATCTCAAGTCATTTTGAAAAAAAATGAAATTAGCTACGAATCCACGTTTTCATAGCACAGACAGTGTAAAAAATCTGTTTTGTGCTACAAAATGACTGAAGCAGCCTTTTTCAGCAAAAAAAAAAAAACAAACAAAACAAAAAGCAAAAAAAAACTTTGTTTTCTGTTTTAAGTAGTCAAATTCCAAGGGGTTTCTTGAGCAACTGAAAGCATATTTTGGAAAATTAAAAGAGTTTATTCTTCCTAAAATATTTAGCTACAAAAACCTCTTTCAGTTTATTCAAATTCAATATGAGGTGGGAGAAATTGATGGTTTAAACTTGCGCTACGAAACTGCTGAGAGGAACTATGTTTTCTGGTTTTAGCAGTATTTTTCAATATCAGTTTCTGGCAACATACAAAAGTATTTTGGAATTATGAAGGAAATTTATCTTCATAAAATCTCCAGCTACAATAACCTATATCACTTTTTTCATAACTGTTACGAGTTGGGAGATACAAGGATTTCTTTGATGTAGGTGACATGCACAGCAGTTTCGTAGTGCGCTACGAAACTGCTGTAGGTGCAGTTTTGTTCTTTTTTATCAATCTTCAAAGGAAAGAAGGGGATATTTTTGGAGAAGGATGCTACTAGAGAATGTGAGGAGGTCATTTGAGAAGGTTTAAAGCCCAAGTAAAGGAAAAACTCAAAGAATGAAAAATATATGCAAGAACAAAGTTTTGTGCTACAAAAACAACAGTTTATTTCATAGCACATCCAGATTGACTGTTTTCATGCAACTTCAAGGAGTTCAATTTTTGCACAAGTGTAAGAGCAGGGTTCTATGGCTAATTCAACATATGTTATATGATTAAAGGGAATAGTTTGGCCAACAGGAGATTCGAGGAACACCATTGGAGACTAAGGCTACACTGCAGGGAACATTTTCCTAGTTTTCAGGACAAATAAAGGAGAAGTTATTGAAGGCCAGCAAGAGGGTTATGGACATCATCAAATTTGAATTCATGGAGTTATAGGTGTCAAAGAGAATTTTTAATTCCACATAAGGTTGTTTTAATCATAACAAGGAGTTGTTCTCCTAATTGTATTAGGACTCCAAGACATTCAGTTAACTATCACTTGTATTTAATAGTCTGTTTTATGGTTAGAATAGGTGTCAATAATAGAAATTTGAATTCTCTTGATGAAGGCTGAGGGAATCCTTATTGTAAAAGATATATATGAAGCAAGAGGTCGAATTAGGAATAGGGTTGAAGACTTTTTTTCCCAGGTGCTGCTTTATGCTATGAACTATAATCAGTAATGCAAGGAAGGTTTTCCTGAACAGATCTGAGTTCTCATGGGGTTAATGTTTTCTTGATTTATATGTTACTTTGAATCATTTGCAGTAGATATTATTTCTATTACTCAGAATTCACAACCGTGTGCTCTGACTTCCTTTAGAAATGAGATGACTGTGTCTTTCTGCATTTTATGAGTCAACTATCTTTGAACTACTAACAGTAAGTTTCATTACTATTAATCAGAATTCATAACCCTATGCTCTGACTTCCTTTAGTAATAGAATTGTTGTGTTTAGCAGTAGATCTCATTGCTATTACTCAGAATTCACAACCATGTGCTCTGACTTTCTTTAGAAATGAGATGACTGTGTCTTTCTGTATTTTGTGAGTAAACTATCTTTGAACTACTAACCTGTAAGTTTCATTACTATTACTCAAAATTCATAACCCTATGCTCTGACTTCCTTTAGTAATGGAATTACTGTGTTGACCTATTTTCTTGAGTGAATTACCTTTGTTTGAAAATCCCATTTGCCTCAGCTTCCATGTCTAGAAACTTTGCCACTAAATCTATTAACTTGTTGACTCCATAGCCCAATGGTAGCAAGACTTCATCTTTCAACCTATAAACATACAAAACCACAAACCACAGAGTTAGCCATCTATCTATAACTTATATCATTAACCCTTGAGAGATCCCTCTCAAGCTGAGGAGGCTAAGCCTCAGCTAAAAGATTGGTTTGAAATAGTTACACTAAGGTAGTCTGATCAGCATCCTATCAAGGTCCTATTTTGGTGATAACATGAACTATTATTTTATTCAATTACACCATTCAGTTGTGGATTATAGGGGATAATTAACTCCCTCTTAATCCCATCCTACTTGCAAAAAGCAACAAGCTCCTTTGAGGTGTATTCTCCTCCATTGTCAAATCTCAATATCTTGATCTTCCTACCTATCAAGTCTTCTAATTCACCCTTGAATTCCTAGAAATTTTCAAATACCTCATCTTTAGTCTTCAATATATATATCCATGTATTACAGTAAAAGTCATTAATAAATGTAACATAATACAACAAACCATAAAGCGATTTCAAACACATCGAACCACATAAATTAGAATGAATCAAGGCCAAAGCTTCCTTGGATCTGTTATCACTGTTTCAGAATGGTTTCTCCATGTTATTCCCAAAATCACAACCTTTTCATACACCATCATTCTTCATTCATAGTTCAGGAACCCTTGACATTATTTGACTCAACTCCAACAATTTTCTGAAATGAAGATGTATATATATTTTGTGCCATAATTCATTTGGATTTATCTCATCATGTACTAGTTCTTGATTTGGTTGACTTACAAGTCTATATAGTCTTCCATCACAAATCACAATAACCCTAGCATCATCTATACTAGATACCTTGGACTGAACAAGTACTTTGCCATCAAGCAACTCTATCTCCTTTATCTTCTAAATAAGAAATAGAGACAAGATTCTTTTTTAAACCTAGTACATAAAGAACATTGTTGACATGTACATGTTTACTAGATTCTAGCTCTATGGATGCCTTTCTAACTCCTTTTATTGCATAGTTGTTATTGTATCCCAATTCAACCCTTTGAGACAACTTATTTTATGTCATGCTTGAAAGATTCCCATGTTCTCCAATCATGTGCTTTGATGCTCCACTATATACCAGTCACATGTCATCGTCATCTGCAAGGGAACCTGTCAAAGTGGAATAGTAAAAGAAATATTTATCACCTTTAGACTTATTTGGTTTTTCATCTTCAACTTCTACTGTGGAAGCATGTTATTTCCCTTTTCTCTTCTTGTTATTAGCCATATTGGGACAATCTCTCTTGAAATTTCCATATTCCTGACAACCATAACATTGAATTTTTTATAAGTCTTTCTTCTTCTTAGAGGAAGAAGATCCCTTTCCCGCCTACTTATGTTTAGGTCCAAACTTCTTCTTTCCCTTGTTATTGAAGTGATATGCAAGGGCTTGAACTTATTCATCTTGACGATCTCTAGTGATCAATATTGATTCTTCTTGAGCACATGATGTCCATAGTTGTTCAAAAGAAGGAGCTTTTTTCCAACTGCTTATACCTGTTGCAAATGGATCCCATAATCTGGGGAGACCATTGAGTGTTGTAGTCACAAGTTCTTGACCAGAAATTGATTCTCCAATAGCTTGATTTTAATCTCTGATTTGAAAAATCCTCACAAAGTATGAAGCCACAGTGTCATCATTAGTCATCTTTGTATTTCATAGCTCATTCTTCAAACTCATGGATTGACCAACATTCTTGATAGTGTAGATATTTATGAGGGCATTGTACATATTCTTGGAGGTATCATGATTTGCAATGTAGGTAATGAGATGATCTCTAATGGAGTCTACTATTAGACTCATGGAATTAATGTAATCCTCTTTGAACTTCTCTTTTCCAGCTATACCAGTTGGTTCAATAGTCTTTCCAGTCACAATATCCAACACTTTGTTCTTGGCAAGAATAATATATGTTCTAACATTCCAAGTTCTGAAGTTTGATGCTCCCTCTAACTTGTTTTCATATTTCATGGAGGAAGACATAGATGCCAATGTACAAGAAGGAATTTAATAATATGCTCTCTCTAGGGTTTTTGTAAAGGTGATCTCAATGTCCCTTCCTTCATTTACCAAATCTCTAATACCATGTTGAATTTCTAGTGCAATTAGGGTTAGCACAATATTTATGAAATTATGATAATCGCTTTTGATGTGGATATTCTTTTAACTTGTTCTAATATATCATTCAACAATTATACTTCATAAATTCAACAATAAAGAGCAATAGAACAATAGATATCACAATGCACAAAAAAGAGACAAGATTTACCTTGGGAAAACCCACTACAGGGAAAAACCCAGCAACCCTTTTCAATATAGAAAGTGTTCTTGTGCAAATGAGAGACATGCCTAGACCTATGGTCAAACCTGGTCTTCTCCTCCAAGTCAAGTCACCCAAATTTGTCTTGTAATTTTTTCTTGATCCTATACTTCTCAAATTCCGTCCATCAAAATTTCAGCCCTACAGCAATTACCCCACTAACCCAGAAATTTTGGCCACCTGCAATACTTTCCCCAAGAAAATGTGGACCATAGATAGAGAGAATCATTCACATGTGTAAGTTGCTAGAGAGAGAGAGAGAGAGAGAGAAGAGAAAAAACTCAGCCTTCTTTTTCATCCTTCTTCATCCTTATTTTCCTTTTCTCACTTGCCCATAAATCATCTTGCGTGTGGAATGTGAATTTCCCAAACGAGGAGGTCAAGTTGCCTTTATATGGTAGTTTTTCTAGGGTGAATGGACATGTCTCTTGGCTAGGGATGACTTGACTTGGAGGGAAGTCTCTTTGTCACTTTTGGAGCCAAAATTTTCATTTGAAAATTTCAAATTTACATCTTTTAAAAATCCCAATGGGAATTTGACTCAAAATAAATTTTCCTTTGACTCAAGCACTTGTAAATATGCTTTAAAATGATAAATAATTAAATAAAGTGACCAAATGTATATTATGAAGAACGATCATATTTATAAATTCAACAAAAATTGGGTGCAACAATTGTAAACAACAATTCGAGTCCCTTCAATAGGATATCATGGATATTAATTGGAAGATGCAACAACAAATGAGGACCTTTATCAATATTATGGAGGAAATATAGGCTTTGAAATACAAATTAGTCTGTCACGTTGACAAGATGGATTATCTTCATTAGCAAATTGAAGGACTGCAAGTGCATCTCTCTGCCAAAGACAATCAAACTTCGAACTCCAATGCTTCCAACAGGCATGTTCGTCGATCTCTCCTGGTTCTCAACCAACCTTTTGATGATGTTACTTTCCCCATACTCTAATATATTCCCATTGTAAGTGTGCTCTGTTGTTGGGTCAGTTTTTCAAGCTCTACTTGTTTTGTCATACAATAATAGTTATCTTTCAACATAGCCCTTTTGTAATATTAGTAAGCTCCTCCTTAGAGGACCCACTCCCAGATGTAAACATGTAATCAATTTCTCGAGTAATTTTTGTGTCCGGGTGCATATTTTAATATAAAATCTACTCATTTTCATTAAAAAAAAATATGATCATAAACAATACCAATTTGCTCAATTAATTAAATCAGCAATATGTTCTTGCAAACTATATAATTCATCACATTATGCACAAGGATTACATGGGAAATAACTTGAATGATTTGGAGAAAATCGATGGAACAATAAACAAAGCAGATATCCATGATGATATCTGTCTTGATATCAACCATACTCATATCCCCATCATTCATCTCCACCATAAAACAATTACAACTACTAAATCCAATACTATTTATGATCATTCCCTTAACCCTTCACTATTCCTCATTACTCATAAAGGAGGTTGGGTTTACAAAGACAACTTTAATCTTTTGATGAAGGACCGATTGATACAATCAACCTTAATCCCTCTTTACTAGGCTTAATCAATCAATTAATAGAACCCCTTTGTAATATTCCTAATTAGCCATGGCTAATTGGAATATTCAATTTTTTTCAATTTTTGCCTTCTATAGTTATTTGTAAATAAAAAGTGAGGAAGGGGGACATAACTCACTTTTAGAATAAAAATTCACTTCCCAATAGCACAACATTGTGACTTAAAGGGGAGCCAAGGGGGCCAAAAGGGGACGCAGAAATGGAGCCCACGCAGAGACATGGAGGAACTGCGTAGGAGGAAAGAAACACGTGCCAAGAGGGGAATCACACAGGAGGAGGTGAGCCTTGGGATTAAGAGAGGCAAAGGCTATAAAAGAGAAAGGAGCCCCCTCATTTTGATCATTCTGGTTATGAGCATTTGTGATAGTCATTTCGACTTAGAGCACGCTGGTTGTTTAGCTAGTCTGCAGCATTGTTTAGTGCATTGAGTGTCTCCGTTCGGAAATCTCACCCTTAGCCCCGGGGGACTTCGAGTGCCTACTCGGGAAAGGTATTTCCATTAGCATTCCAGCAGTAGTTTCATCAGCATTTCAGCAGCAGTTTCATTAGCGTCTTTGAGGAACTGTGCAGAACCCCAAGGGGGTGATTTTCACGGGTCGGCCATTTCAGAAAATATTTCTGGGTTTTTCTGAGTTTTTTTAGTAGAGTTTGATTCCAAAGTTTTAGCCTTTTCTGAGGAGGGGAGCAGCCCCAAATCCTCATTCAATTTCTAGTAGCAACAACAGCATGGTAGTTTTCCAGCAGCTGGGACGCAAATCAATGTGAGGCCATTCCAAGAAAACTTTCTGGGTTTTTCTGAGTTTCTTGAGTAGAGCCTGAATCCAGAGTTTCAACTTTTTTTGAGGAGGGGAGTAGCCCCAAATCATCATTCGTTTTCTAGCAGCAACAACATCCATGCAGAGAGGTCATTCTTATCATTCTGAGAGTATTTCTTCACTTGCCTTGTGCAAGTCGAGGTGCCATCTGTCTAATCACCTCTTGTATTAATTTATTTCTTAGTATAATAAAATGGCTTAGCATTTCTCGCTGCATTTCTTGTGTATCTGCTTATATTTCCGGTTTACATTATTATATGTTGTTCAACTGTTATTTTATCACTTTTGGGTTATTATATCATTTGCATATATTTGGTTGGAGTTTTTGCTGGGGTTTGAGGAATATTTTGGGTTAGGAATATTACAGTGGTATCAGAGCATAGATCTGGCTCAGCCTGTGGAGCTAGCAATCTATGACACTGGGGGAAAAACCCTATATCTATTACAGAGGTCAGAGATACAGAGACATTGGGCGTAGGTTGGAGAACACTTACGAAGAGGGAGGCTGTGTTCCAGTGGTGGACGCAGAATAGGAGGAGCCTGTGGTGGATGCAGAGCAGGAGGATTCGATGGCAGATGATGATGGGAAGAGATTTGCGGATATGCTCCTCAACTCAGTGCAGTATCTGTCAAGGTAGATTGAGGTGATGGGGTAGAGATTCACAACAGTAGAGGCCAGACAACGTGAGAGCCCACAAGTTTTTCAGATTGGTGAGGGATTAGGTGCATCCCACCATTTGCCATAGCAGTATGATACTGCGCAGCAGGTGGCCTCACATGCCCCTACACGCTCTACCATGCCCACTTTCTTAGGAGCCGACACGAGGGCTGTAGCCCAGCAGGAGGCAGAGCCCGGACATATGGGCGATTATTTTGTAGAGTACCAAGCCTATGGGCAAGAGTTCAGGGAAACCCTCTCATTTAGAGATTTTTTTTAGCTCCAACGGGATAGTAAACCCCACAACCATCACAGAGGTTACCAGCATTACCATGATGGTGACACCCACTGTGCAGCGAGTAGATTCCACTTGCCTACGTTTGATGGTTCATCAAACAGTTCGACAAAGTCTTGGGTGGAGAAGCTGGACATTTATTTCCAGCTTAACCAGATGTCGGAGACAAAGGCCATCAAGGTGGCAACATTGCATTTGGATGATGAGGCCCAGGATTGGTGGTTTCATGGGATGGTTACACTAGGACACTCCACAGTGACGACATATGCCGAGTTTACCAGGAGACTGATGGAGCGATTTGATCGAAGGGATCCAGAGCAACATTTTTTTGAGCTAACAAGGCTCAAACAAACAGGGAGCCCAGAGACCTACATTGCAGATTTCTTGAGGGTCTATGTGATGGTGCCAAACCTATCCACGGCACAGAGGGTCTATATGTATGTTGAGGGGTTAGCAAAGCCACTTCGGGGCTTAGTCTGATCCACTAAACCAGCCACACTTCAGGGCGCTATCAGCAGGACCCGGGACTTACAGGATGTCTTCCCCAGGACCCGGACACCTTACCCCCAGAGACAGACTTTCCAGTCTAAGGGGAAGGATGTGAGGATTCCACCTCCAAAGGGGAATCCAGGATGAGTACAACTTGATGATGATGCCAGGAGGTAGCTGAAGAAGAAGCGGTTGTGCTTCACCTATCAGGAGCCACAGGCACCAAGACATAGATGTGTTGCTGGCAAAGCACATTTTATTGAGGTCTTCTCCGAGAGCAATGGAGAAGAAGATGAGGAGGAGGATGTGGAGGCAGGAGACAGCCATGCCATACAGGGACCTTTGCCACCTCCACCACCAGCAGCAGGTGGTGCATCTTTTGCACCCACCAGAGGGGCCCTTGCAGTGTTACGAGGAGTTCCCAAGTATCTGACGCTACGCGTACGAGGGACAGTACGTGGCCAACGCGTATCAGTTTTGGTTGACAGTGGGGCCACCCACAACTTCATCGATGCACAGATGGTTGAGCGGAGAGGTATACAGACAGAGAGCTTCAATGGGTTTTCAGTCTTGGTCCCAGGAGATCAGACCATGACGTGTGCTCTTTATGTTCCAGAGCTTTCAGTGACGATGGGCACCTACACATTGACTGAACACTTTTTCGTGGTCGATATTCCGGACACCGACATGATACTGGGTGTTCAGTGGCTTATCACTCTAGGGAAGGTCACGACAGATTGGAAGACCCTGGAGATGGAGTGGGGTGATGAGAAGATAGGGGGCATGAGAAGATATGTGGACAGCACACATATCTGGCTCAGACTATTTCAGCTCATCGGATGGAGGCAGTCTTCTGAAAGGGAGACATAGAGTGCGCAGTAGAGCTGCGTGCATCAGAGGCAGGGACTGCAAGGCGGACGGTACATGCAGAGATACAGTCCATCCTTGACCGGTATGCCATAGTGTTTGGAGAGATTCTGCCAAGAAAGCCACCGGACCAAGGGTTTGAACACACTATCGAACTTGAGCAGGGCATCCAGGCAGTGATCACCACCCCTTATAGGCACCCTAAGGCCTATCGAGATGAGATTGAGCAGGCTATCCAGGAGTTGCTGGCTCTTGGGCACATTCGATCGAGCACGAGTCCTTTTGCTTCTTCTTTGGTGTTGGTGAAGAAGAAGGACAGTACATTGAGGATGTGCATCGACTACAGGGTGAGGACTGATCACAACATCCTCAAGTTCTTTTTGGAGCAAAAGCAGCTACAGGAGAGGCAGCAGAAGTGGATCAGTAAGATCCAAGCATATGACTTTGACATTGAGTATGTCAAGGTTAAGAACAACGTGGAAGTAGATGCCCTTTCACGTAAACTAGCCACATTGTCTCTTATGAGCTTGGATACAGATTGGGGGGCTCGACTCTTAGTAGAGTACTCCAAGGACAGGTTTGCATGTGAGGTTTTGGATGGGCAGGTGGTAGATGATAAGTACAGGGTGGTCGATGAGATCATCTATTACAGGAACCATATCTTCTTGACTGAGGGGTCTCAGCTCAAGAAGAAGATACTCCAGGCATCACAGGATTTACCTTTGGCAGGACATCAGGGGTTTACCAAAACCTACAAGGCCATTAGAGAGAGGTTCTCATGGAAGGGCCTCAAGGAGGACGTACTCCAGCACATTCGAGAGTGCGATGTTTGCCTGAGGAAAAAGGGAGAGATGAGCCATCCCGCGGGTTTATTGCAGCCTCTTCCCATTCCGGAGGGGAAATGGGAGAGTATTTCGATGGACTTAATCACAGGGTTGCCCATGTATAGGGCAAGAATTGTATCTTTGTCGTCATTGATCGACTGACAAAGTACGCACATTTTTTTTCCATATCCGCACACTATATAACATCACAGGTGGCTGAGCTATTCTTCAGAGAGATCTTCAGGCTATAAGGTCTTCCTAAGACCATCGTCAGTGACAGGGACAACTGTTTCATGGGCGGGTTTTGGCAGGAGCTTTTTCGGTTGGTGGGGACGAAGTTGACACCAAGTAACAGTTATCACCCATAGACGGATGGACAGACAGAGATAGTTAACAAGTGGCTAGAGGGCTACTTGCGTAACTATGTCAGTGGGCAGCAACGAGCATGGCTGAAATGGCTGCATCTGGGGGAGTACTACTACAATACTTCACATCACATGTCCATTGGTATGTCACCATTCTATGCCTTATATGGGTATCATCCTTTATCTTTTTTTGACGTGATGTTTGGTGATAGCAGGACTCCTAGAGCCAAGATATGGATCCAAGAGAGTCAGGATATTCTCCGAGCTCTCAAGGATAACATAGCTACAGCATAGAACCAGCAGAAGCTGTATGCCGACAGGGGTCGGGTGGAGAGACAGTTCGAGGTAGGGGACATGGTCTACCTACGGTTACAGCCATACCGACAGTCGTCACTAAAGCAGAAGGGGGCTGAGAAGCTTAAGCCCCGCTTTTATGGGTCATACAGGGTGATACGCAAAATTGGACAGGTTGCATATGAGTTGGAGCTACCCCAAGGCAGCAAGATTCATAACATTTTTCATGTATCATGCCTAAATAAGGCATTGGGGCAGCTGGTGACAGTGACAGATGAGATACCACCCATGGATGATGAGAGGCATTTGGTATTGCATCCAAAGGCTATCATTGATACTAGGGAGAGGCAACTGCAGAGGAGGACGGTCCGGGAATTCTTGGTGAGGTGGAAGAATTTGCTGGGTGAGGATTCCACTTGGGAGAGTGAGCAGATCTTACAGCATCCATCACTTCAGTTGCTTGAGGACAAGCAACATTTTGCCGGGGGAGACTATAATATTCCTAATTAGCCATGGCTAATTGGAATATTCAATTTTGTCCGATTTTTGCCTTCTATAGTTATTTGTAAATAAAAAGTGAGGAAGGGGGACATAACTCACTTTTAGAATAAAAAGTCACTTCCTAGTAGCACAACGTTGTGACTTAAAGGGGAGCCAAGGGGGCCAAAAGGGGACGCAGAAATGGAGCCCACGTAGACACATGGAGGAACTGCGTAGGAGGAAAGGAACACGTAGCAAGAGGGGAATCACACAAGAGGAGGTGAGCCTTGGTATTAAGAGAGGCAAAGGCTATAAAAGAGAAAGGAGCCCCCTCATTTTTATCATTCTGGTTATGATCATTTGTGATAGTCATTTCGACTTAAAGCACACTGGCTGTTTAGCTAGTCTGCAGCACTATTTAGTGCATTGAGTGTCTCCGTTTGGAGATCTCACCCTTAGCCCCAGGGGACTTCGAGTGCCTGCTTGGGCAAGGTATTTCCATTGGCATTCCAGCAGTAGTTTCATCAGCATTTCATCAATAGTTTCATCAGCATTTCAGCAGTAGTTTCATCAGCGTCTTTGAGGAATTGCGCAGAACCCCAAGGGGGTGATTTTCGGGGGTCGGCCATTTCAGAAAAGCTTTCTGGGTTTTTCTGGGTTTTTTTAGTAGAGTCTGATTCTAGAGCTTCAGCCTTTTATGAGGAGAGTAGACCCAAATCCTCATTCGATTTCTAGTAGAAACAGCAGCACGATAATTTTCCAGCAGCTGGGACGCAGATTAGTCTGAGGCCATTCCAGGAAAGCTTCTGGGTTTCTTGAGTAGAGCCCGAATCTAGAGTTTCAACTTTTTCCGAGGAGGGGAGCAGCCCCAAATCATCATTTATTTTCTAGCAGCAGCAGCATCCACGCAAAGAGGCCATTCTTATCATTCTGAGAGTATTTCTTCACTTTCCTTGTGCAAGTAGAGGTGCCATCTGTCTAATCACCTCTTGTACTCATTTATTGCTCAGTATAATCAAATGGCTTAGCATTTCTCACTGCATTTCTTGTGTATCTGCTTATATTTCCGGTTGACATTATTATATGTTGTTCCACTGTTATTTTATCACTTTTGGGTTATTATATCATTTGCACATATTTGGTTGGAGTTTTTGTTGGGGTTCGAGGAATATTCTGGGTTAGGAATATTACACCCTTCCAATAAGGTTGTTTCTACACCAAACACTTATCCAACCTTGAAATGTTTGGTAAAATGCTTGAGTGTCTTTAGTTTCACAATTGTCTCATTGATTGTTTTCTTGTCAAGTTTACTAACTTACCAAATATATGAAGTCATACCCTTAGGATGACAACTTACTAAAATAAATCCATAGAAGATACAGTTTAACCCATAGGAAGTATCATACCCTTTGGAATAAATTAAAAAGGGAAGAAAATTATTGATCCACTATGTATAAGTATTGTATATACCCTAGGATTAGACTCCAAAAAGAGTGTTTGACCAATTCTTTGCCAATCCAAAATAATTTACTAGGCATATGTACCCACTTGGAATTCCTATAGATCCTTAATGGCCACACCAATCTTCTATAATTGAGTAGATACAGAACTGGTAATGACAATAGCAATGTGTGTAGTCACATCTTAAACCACACATTTAATTGGAGGTCAATGGTGCCCAACCATGTTAATATTTTGCTATAATAAATTTGTCATTGGCCTTTTTGAAATGAATGGAAGAATAATTGGACACCATTTCACAAATATTATAGCAGTTTGTGGAAATCCAGAAGGAAAACCTATCGAGAAAGCATAGTGAATGACTAAAATCGAAAGTTTCTATTTTTTGTTTAAAACAATGAAAAGGAGATCAACCATAATTTGCTTTGTATATGTTATTTGCCTTAAGCAACAATGAGAGTTTACTTTTGTAAGACCAAACAAAATTAATATTAGAGTGTAAATGTATTAATGAATGCCTTGTGGTTTTTTTATTAAGTTATTCTTCAATAACTCACAACATTGTAAAAAGTTTTTATCCCACATGTATCGTAGGATTTGTTTCCCTTTCACTCCCTAATATATAATAGAGGTGGAGGAGAATCTATTGAGAGTGGGGTGAACGAATGTACACCAATGGACTATGATGTGGACACATATAATGTGCTCTAATGCATACTTGGGGGTGAAACCTTATACAGTTGGTCGTTTACATAGAGAATAAAGGAGTTACTTCCATGGATGTTTCCCCACACTAGGGTTTACCGCATAACCCCTGTCTCTCCCTTATTTTGTCTAGCATTGTCTATTTACTATTTTTTTATGCTTCCATAGGAGATTAGATCATGTTACTAGATCTTTATCATATGTGAATGCATATTTGTGAAATATAACATGATATCAAAGAAAGTTATCAAGTTATATCTCCTTGAATAAGTTCATCATTGATTTTTTGCATCTGACTTCAGTAGATCTATGGGTTTTGGGTCCCCTCTCTTATAGATATGCATTCATATCTAGACAACCACCTAGGTTTTCACCAAACTTGAGCAAATCTCACTATTGCAAGACAGTTTTTTTGTGATTTTGACCTCACCATCAACTTTGGAATAGGGAAATTGGTCAAAATTAATTATTCACTAACTATATTTGGATTGTGTTTGCTTGAAATTTAACTATTTTTCCTAGCCTATCTTAGATAATTACCAAGTCTATTTTATTCTGAATCTCATAACTTTTGAACTAAGAGATGCTTTTGGGTGGATTTTTTTTGTTACGTTTGTTTTCTCCCAATTTACATTGTCAACCATTTGCAACTCATATTACAACATTATATTGACTTGTACAATTCCATGTAGTCTCACATAGTCATGTACAACCACCATTTCTACGTAACTCAAGTTTTTCTCAACAATTTCAAAATTTCCTTTGCAGTTTCACTCAATTTTCCTTGAATCTGAGGTTGATCTTCCCCTAAGGAGAAATTTCTCTTTTCCTAAGCTATGTATAGACTGTACAACATCCAATTTGTAGTGTACAACCCCATTTTTTCTTCAATGGGCCAATTTCTCTACTATATGGCCACATTTTCTCTTTGTAGGGTGATTTCTTTGTTGTACAACCACATTTTCTCCTTGTTGGAATTATTTCTTAGTTGTACGATCAGTTTCCTTACTACTATGATAATTTATCTACTTTATAGATGCATTTCTCAATGTATGGATCAAATTTGCAGTGTAAATATCAGATTTATAGTATTTACAATTGTATGATTATGGGTTCTCTTAGACTAACTGTGTATAGCCAATTTATCTCTTTGTGATGTTGGTAACCATATGGGAATTTCTCTCTATCTATTAGTGTGCAACAAGACAAATTGCAGGGATTTAGAAACATTGTATCCATATAGCAGTTTCTCTTTGACTATATGGGAACCTTCATTTAGAACTATGGCCTGCCACCTTTGATTGGCTATTTCAAAACTTGCACACTAAGATCAAGCCATATTTTGTTACTAGGCATTTACATCCAGGGATTTTTTTTACCACAATTGTGATTATTTTTTTAGTCATAGTGTAGATATTCCTTGTAGATTCCAATTGCTAGTTGTAATATGCTAAAACAATAGACTTGAATCTACTCTACTCATCAGCGGAAACAATTAAATGATTGCGAAATCATGAAGCATACAAGAGAAAGAATTCAATCAACACATTACACAATGATTTCCCTAGGAAATCCACAACTAGAAACCCCTACTATCTATATATTGTATTATTCAAAAAATATGAGATGATTAAAATGCTTTTCTCAAGCCGGAGCAACCTCTACACTATCTCTATTTGTCTCATAGCTTCTTAGACAAGCCTACGCCAATACTTAACCAATTTTTTGTTTTCCCAAGTCCATATTCCTTGCATTGTTTCCTTGGGAATTAGCCCCCTATTAATTAGGGAAATTCCTCAATATTAATTGCACAATCCTCATAGGCCTTCCTCTAACTACATGCACCACCTGTACAATTCAAATGATTATACAACTAATAGTACATTATCCCTAAACTCCAATATCAACTTGGTAACTCTCAGATATGACATGCATGATTTATTTATGAGTGAATCATCAGTTAACTGGTTGATCACTGCAGGCAACACTCCACTCCTAGACCTCCCACTAGTTCCTCCAACATTTGTTACTAGTTTAACTCACTTTCACTCAGTTAAACTGAATTAATTAATTACAACTCAAAATAAACTTAACCAGGGATCCTATAAAGTAGGAGACACTCTACATGACTCAATTTAGACCCTCAACTCAAATTAACTGAGCAACCTAAGTCAAATTAACTTAGTTAACTAATACAAGTTGGCATGAGATGTGGAATTACAATTTTATTCCCAATTTAATTCAAGGACAAAATTAAATTAAATTAGGATTCCGCTTCTTTGAAACTCAAATTTTCGTCTTGACAATGCCTTTGTCAAAATATTTGCATCATGTTCCTCTATAGGAGTGTACTCCAGCAAAATGATTCTCCTCTGCATAGAATCTTATAGATGGTGATACTGGATGTCGATATGCTTTGACCGATCATGAAAAAGTAGATTCTCAGAGAGTTTGATACAACTCTGATTGTCACACTGTAGGATCCATCTGTTGACCAAATAACCCAACAGGGATCTTCCTCATCTAGATAGCCTCACAAGGTTCTTGACTAGAAGCCATGTACTATGCTTCTGTTGAATTGAGTGCAACTAATCTTTGCTTCCTGTTGTACCAAGAAACTATTATTGACCCAATATTGAAGATTCCCCATGATGTGCTATGTCTATCGGATGGAATCCCTGCCCAATATGCATCTATGAAACCTTGAACCTTCACTCCCTCTATCTATTTGTACCAAAGACCAAACTGATTTGTGTATATGAGGTATCTCAACACATGTTTAGTTGCCTTCTAATAAAGTTTTGTTGGCTTAGCCATTGCTTGACTAAGTTGGTTAAAAACAAAACATACGTTCGGTCGTGTGTTCACCAAATACATAAGTGAACCCACAAGATGCCTGTAAATAGTAGCCTCCACTACTTCACCTAGAGTAGCATCTTCCTTCCTCCAGTTCCCTACTAGAGGAGTCTCCATGGGTTTGCTTCTCTCCATGTGGAACTTTTTCAATATCTCGTTGGCATACTTGCACTGAGAGACAAATAGTTCCTCATCTACTTGCCATACTTCCCGTGCAAGGAAATAATCCATGATCCCTAGGTCCTTCATCTCGAATTCTCTTGCAAGATCCTCTTTGCAAGATTTTATCATCAACTCATCACCTATTAGAATTAATTCATCGACATATAAAACTATAATCAACAATTTACCTTCAACCACAATATGGTAAAGGTTCTCATTTGCTTCACTTTTGGTGAAGCCCAACCTAGTGAAATAGTTGTCAATCACGATGTACCAAGCACGAGGTGCTTGTTTCAATCCATACAATGCTTGCTTGACTCTGCACACATGTGACTCTCCGTTGAAGGTCTCAAATCCTTTAGGATGCTCAATATACACCTCTTCCTCAATCACACCATTGAGGAATGTTGTCTTCACATCCATCTGATGTATCTTCCATCCCATCTGCGCTGAAAGTTCTAGAGTAGATTTGATTGAAGAGTACCTTGATACTGGAGCAAAGGTCTCCTCGTATTCAATTCCATCCACCTTAGAGAACCCTCTGGCCACAAATTTGGCCTTATGCTTCTCCACTCTCCCATATGTTTCTTGCTTTACCTTATAAATCCATTTGGAACTCACCACTCAATTGTTTGTTGGTCTTGGAACCACTTCCCAAACATTGTTTCTGATAACGGAGTCACACTCCTACACCATGGCATCAACCCAAACTGATTTATGCATTTCTTCCTCGAATGAGGATGGCTCAATCTCTACACTCTCGCTTATCAGATCCATGTAGCCAGTGGACTGATATGGTGACCTCCTATGCTTGTGTTGTGATGTGGGTGCTCCCACATTCTCTCTAGCATCATGCATCAATATTTTAACCTCTCTGGTGTGCTTCCTTCAATATCTAGAAGTCTCTACATGAGTGGGTGCTTCCACTCTATGCTCCTCTAAACTTGGCTACTCCACATCATCTTGAGGTTCTTCCTTTGGAGCTAAAAGCTCCTCTTCTTCATGCAACTGAAGCTCCCTCTCAAGGGAACATCTCATGGCCATCTCTTCATAGAAATTCACATCTCTACGAACCATTGTCCTCCTGTGAGATGGAAATTACACCTAATAGTTGTGAGGTGTATCAGTGTACCCCACAAATATGCCCAACTCAGTTGTTGGCTCTATATTTTTCCTTGCATCCTTGGTAACATGACAGTAAATTGATGAACCAAAGATCCTAAAGTGTGCCACATATGTTTTCTTACCTAGAAAACAAATTCTTCTAGTGTACTCATTCCGAGAATCTGATGAGGACCCTTGTTCGACACATATACAGTTGTGTTGCATGCTTCAACCCACAAGTGCAACGATAGGCCCTAATCATGTAACATTGCTCGTGCAACTCCCACAATATTTTTGTTCTTCCTTTCAACCACCCCATTATGTTATGGGTTATGGGGTGCTATGAACTCTCATTGAATGCCTTCTGATGCACATAAGTTCTTGAATTCATTCGACACATATTCTCCATCATTATCGCTCCTGAGAGCTTTAAATTTCCTGCTAGTGTTTTTCTCAACAAGTGCTTTAAATTTACAAAAATTAGCGAACGTCTGATCTTTCTTCTGCATGAATAAAATCCATAACTTACGATAAAAATCATCTACAGATATTACATAATACATGTGCTTAGTGGTGGAGGTTGTCGAGAATGGTCCACACATGTATGAGTGAAATCTTTCAAGAATTGCTTATGCTCGATTGTCCTTATCATGAAAGGTAGATTTGGTGTACTTCCCCAATGTACACCCTTTTCATGTGTATCTCTACTCAAGTGTACCCTTGGGAAGTCCTATAGAAATTTGTTGCATGATCGTCAAAGCTCTGTGGGGCAAGTGATCCAATCTTCTATGCCACAACTCACCAATGTCTCGGATCTGAACCTTCTCTACTTTTTTGCTCAAAGTAGCACAATCTTATACATTCAATTTGTAGAGGTTCTTCACCTAAACCTTGATCCACTTCACTTGTCCTGAGGCTATATGACGAAGGAAATCCTTTCCTTTGCTAAATATCACATTATAGCCACAATCCTCCAACATGGAAACTGAAACCAAATTCTTCTTCAAACCCGGAACATACATGACATCTTTTAATGTGAGAGGAGAACTAGACTCCCTCTGAAAGGTAACAGTACAAATTTCGGTCATGATATACCTCCCATCATCTCCCATTTCAATGTGCATCAGGAGGTCCTTCTCCTCTAAGTCACTAAAGAACTCTTTGTTTTCGGTCATATGGAATGAGGCTTCGCTATCCAAATACCACACACTACCCATCATTGATGTCACCAGACAAGTGATAAGGGTGAAATCCAGCTCGAATTATGAAGCAATGGCTTCACTTGCCGCTCAACCTAAGGGATTTTTGTCAGCCTTCTTGTGCGAACACTTCATGGCATAGTGTCCCAACTCGTGACAGTGAAAACATTTAATCTTCGACATGTCCTTATTCTTGCCGCCCTAATTGGAATCTGTTTTGGAATGGAATGACCTCCCTTTCTCTTTATATACCTTTCTAGCTAAGGCACGATTCTCCTCATCATCATGCTTGGATGAGGATCCATCTCTAGTGTTCTGCAAAATCTCTTTTTTGCACCAAGTCAAACCACAAATGCTCCCACTCTGGTAGCTTGTCCCTCCCATTTACTGAGTCCTGGTAGCTGTGCCATCTCTTGGGAAGGCCTAGAAGTGCTAGGCTCACCAAATTATATCCAGCAACTATAACACCAACACTTCCAAGCTCATCCCGACATCAGGTGAACTTTGTCAAGTACTTTGGTATTGTGTCGCCCTTCTCCATATTGATTTTCCTGAGTTTTTCCTTCACTGCCAACTTCCTATGGTCATTGTTGTTTTGAAACAAGTATGTCAAGGCCTTCCAAATTTCATATGGAGTCTCCTTACCGTGGAGGTTTGAGACAATATGATCTCGAACTCCTTCTAGGATAACCCTTCTCACCTTGGCAGCACATTTTCTCCACTCTGTCAAATCTTGAGCATCAACAGCTGGAGGCCTAGGAATATCTTTGTCTATGAATTCCTTAATCACGTTGTCTTCCAACACTGCCTCCATCTTGTCCTTCCAAGAAATATAGTTTGAACTACCCTCAAGGGCATACTCGAGTCTTAATTCGTAGAATGACATCCCGTTGGCTCTGAAGTATGATACTGCAAATTTTATTTCACCTACAAAAGAAAAACTCGTATTCTCCTCTTCTAGAGTGATTTCTACTCTGATACCATGTAGAAATTCCTTGTAGATTCAAATTGGTAATTGTAATATTCTAAAACAATAGGCTTGAATCTACTCTACTCATCATTAGAGACAAGCTCAGGTCAATACTTAACCAATTTTCTGCTTGCCCAAGTCCCTATTTCCTTGCGTTGTTTCCTCGAGAATTAGCCCCCTATTATTTAGGGAATTTCCTCAATATGAATTGCGTGATCCTCATAGGCCTTCCTCTAACTGCATGCACCACCTATACAATTCATATGATTATACAGCTAATAGTACACTATCCCTGAACTCCAATCTCAAATAGGTGACTCTTAGATCTAACATGTATGAGTTATTTATGAGTGAATCATCAGTTAACTGGTTTATCTCTGCAGGCAACACCCCACTCCTAGACCTCCCACTAGTTCCTCCAACAGTTGGAACTAGTTTAACTCACTTTAACTCAACTAAACTGAATTAATTAATTACAACTCAAAATAAACTCAACCAGGCTTCCTATAAAGTAGGAGACACTCTACATGACTCAAGTTAGACTCTCAACTCGAATTAACTGACCCAACTAAGTCAAATTAAATTAGTTAACTAATACAAGTTGTCATGAGATGTGGAATTAAAATTTTATTCCTAATTTTATTCAAGGAAAAAATAAAATTAGGATTTTCTTGTTGAATTTTCAACACATAGTGATATATTCAATTCTTTGTAGATTAAGAGGAGTGCTTTTGCTATGATCTCTCACATCTTTTGCAAATATGGCTTGTTGGGCATTATTTTTTCCTAAGAACTTGAATTCTTCATAGAATTTTCTAGAGATGAGTGATTGATTTATTTTCCTTAGAGCCATAGGAATTTGTTATCTCACCTTATTATTGAAACTATGATAACTCATTAGATGCATCCTTCATTGGATTATGTGATTGTTTCAGTATATCCATGCATGATGCTTCAACCTTGACAATTTGTTTGGTTACCAACTCTATGTGGGTGTTTCACTTATTGATTGTAAACCTGGTACAAAATTATTGAACAAGCGCACATTTATGAGTATTTTCAATACTAGTAATGTTACTTCTCTCAAATTGTTTAGTTATGTATGATGTTGACAAATTTACTTAGAAGTCTTTCTTTGTTATTGGTGACAATGTTTAGACTTCTTTAGAAATGTTTCTTGTTGTTGGTGAGATTGTTTAAGCTTCTTCACGGGTGTTACTTGTTGTTGGGGACAATGTTTAGACTTCTTTAGGAATGTTGCTTGTTGTTGGTGCTAGTGTTCATACTTCATTAGAAGTGTTACTTTGTTATTGGAATTAATTCTCATACTTCTTTACGGTTGTTGCTTGTTGCTAGTGACCATGTTTAGTCTTCCTTAGAAGTGTTGCTTCATTACTGGTCATAGTGTTTAGAATTATTTGGGAGTGTTGCTTGTTGTTGGTGATAATGTTTAGACTTCTTTAAGAGTGTTGTTGTATTGTGGTTGATTAGCCTTTACAGTTAGAACAACTTAAGGGAGAAATTTGTGTTGCGTACTTATCTTTTCCTCTAGGCTAAGTTTACAAAGGGGTGTTTGAACCAAAGGTTCCTTGAGACGCTAAAGAAGCAATGTCGCCCCATCTGGTTTAAATTTATCCCACTAAGCTAAGATGTAGTAATCAAGAGGCTTGCTTAAATTTTGATATATTACTATAAGACCAAACACATTAATCTTAATACTAATTTGAGATCTGGTAGCTAATGATGTATTTTGTCTCTGAGACCGAATACATTGATCTTGATACCCATTCATGATATGATAGATGATGGTTTTTTTGTCTTGGGATTGCCCTATTGTAATAGCAAGTTGTGAATATCTTCACCAAATCCATCATAGTGATGAAGTATCTTTGACTTTGTAACTTCTTGGGGATGCAAGAAGTTGCCATCAAGGGGGAAAGTTAGTTAATGACATCTTCCTCCTCTTATTCTAGCCCTCTAGTAATCATTAAGGGGGAATGTTAGAATGTAAATGCATTAATGATTAAATAGTGGTATTTCTTGTTCTTCAATATCCCATACCATTCTAAAAAGGTTTTATCCCACGTGTATCATCAATTTGTTTTCCTTTCACTCTCTAATATACAATAGTGGTGTAGGAGACTCTATTGAGTGTGAGGTGAGTGATTGTACACTGATGGAGTGTGATGTGTACATATGTAATGTGATCTAATGCATATGTGATGGTGTAACCCTGTATTATTGGAAGTTTACCTGAAAATTAAAGGAGTTGTTTCCGTGGATGTTTCCCCACACTAGGGTTTTACCATGTAATCCCTATTTCTCCCTTCTTTTATCTTGCATTGTTTATTTACTATTTTTTATGCTTTCATAAGAGATTAGATCATGTATATCTTTATCATAGGTTAATGCATAAAGTCCTTTATCCCTCTTTTTTCTTACATGTTTAATTTGTTGTGTTTTCTAATGTTGTCATAGAAGTTTAGACCATGTATATCTTTATCATATGTTAATGCATAGCTGTAAAATCTTAACAATTAATACAAATAATAGTTGGATGAAACCATTTTGAAATGCAATCTCTATCTTTGATTTATGTTATATGGTTTGTTTGTTTGTTTTGGCATAAACAAAATATAAATAAAATAAATCCTTTGAAATTATTATTATCACAATAAAATATAATATTAAAAACTTTTTGACAATTTGGGTGTTCTCCACCTCCCTATTAAACCAAGTAGACACTAGTATTATCACATTATCAAAAGGATGAAGAGAAAATAACACTTATGTTGCCTAAAATTTATGGTTATTTGACCTAGTTGTTCCTAATATGGATTTTGCATTGTTTATAGGATGATTCTTGGATGGTCGAAAGAATAGCCACTTAATCTCGATATCCCTAAAAATATATTAGGTATCAAGTAGTTGTTGGCTCATACTAACATTAGTTTGAAAAAAAATCTCTAGTTAGAAAGGCCCCATAATGAGATTCTTGATGAAAATAGATAGTTATATGGTATTCCTTTGACATATTCTTGGTATATCCAAACAAAGGAGTTACATAATGGTTCTTAGTTCATTAAATTGTTTTAAGATATCTGATCAATGTTGTATGTAGCAAGGTCTTTGTTATATATAGCTTGATATATTTTGTATCACATGGCTAGATTAGTAATCTTGTATAACTAACTTTTCTTGCTAATAAATAATTTTCATTACAAGGAGGCCTATTTGAAAGAATACTTAAGGTATAATATGAAGGGACTGACATAAAATTCCACTAAACATATAAGCAATATCATCTAACCCAAAAAACAAGCCTACAAGCACAATATACTTGCCATGAGTTCTTTTGATAGTCACTATATGCAACAACAATATGAAATATTGTTAAACTAGGTCGTTTAACAAAATGAATAAGCACGATGTTTTTGAACTAACCCGACATCTAATAAGTTGAGTAAGTGTTTATGTGGTTTGAATGGGTGTAGTTATCATGCTTTTCATAAGCATGACCTTGATTCACCAAACCAAGATTGAATTGATAACATTGTTGGCATAGGTGTGACTATCATAAATGAGACATGCAAATAAATTTAGTGTATAAAATGATTAGAGTCGTGGAGGATCGGGATTTTAACTCATGAAAAAGTGAACTCCAGTTAAGGTGACTATGACACGAAGTAATCACAAATGTTCAAAATATATGAGACTTCCACCAAAACCAACTTGGAAGAAGCTAATAGAAGTAGGGAAAAAGGAAATTCATATCCAATGGAATGGGATTTGATAGGTGAACGTGGTCACATAATAGTTTAGACATAGAGGTTGTTGATGGAGAAAAATTTGAGTTAGAGTAAACTATTAGCCCAATGAATAGTCCTCAATCATACAAAATCAACCATGGGCACTATTAAACCTCCATTACATGAAATAATCCTAGAAGAATCCATGGTTTAAATATAAAAAGGATCCCAACACATAGTACATGGGAGGTTATTCTTGGAGGACATATGTTGACGCATGGATCGTCATTAGCTAGATACACCTAGATGATTCCATTGCAAATGTTTAGATAGATGTTGATGGAGAACACTATGGTTTGCGTAGACATGGCCCTACAAAATTGATAAGCATAGTTGGAAGGTCAATGTGTTGAAATTTAAAAGCAAAAGACTAGTAAGGGAAAGGCTCATGGCACAAATAAGGCATTGATTACATCATGCTAGGGTGTACCATAAACATAGGATTATAATTGTATATGTTTTCCTGCAAGTATTCCTTTCATGAAAACTTATTAAGGGACATAGTAGAACAAACTAAGTGTTGATCAAACCCACCAGAAAATAAAGGAACTACATATTTAATTATTTGTTAAAGCAATGAGATATCCTTTGGAATCAATGCATAGATTCAACAAGTTAGGAAAAGATAGAGAAGTCTCGCCATAAATAAAGCCTTGATAGGCCTAAGAATGATGACAAATGCACCAGGTGACCAAGGCTCCATTCCAACTAAGAGATGTACTAATGAAAGTAGCCTATGACGTGTGAGGACAAAAACTAATAATGAAGACTGCAAAGGGGACATTCCTTATGTGAAGGTATAAGAAGGAGGTTGATATAAAAAACAATAAGAACAAGTCTTTGCATATTAATTGTAAAGGGAGTGAGAGTGATGGTGCAGTTTACTAGGGTTCATCTAGGATGCAATGACAAGCTATGTGTTGTCACTCTGTTATGTTTTACCCTTGGTGCCCTTATCGTCTTTGGTCATGGGATGTGTGAGTCTCTTTCAGCTAATAACATCGGCTATGGAGGTTATCAGTTAGTCCCTATGGATATGTTTTTTATTTCCTTATTTGTAGAGTCAAAGGAGCACAATGCCTATGGGAGACTTGACCCTTTGAAAGTTTTATCTAAATTGGTTCGCTCAAATTTTGAACCTAGACTCAAAACCGACCTAAGGAGAAGCACCAATGATATTAATGGAGTACCCCTTTCCTTGGCGTGGATAAAGGAAGAATATCCCATAGGTATAAAGTCATCCTCTTACACTGCCTCTAGATATTTTCCTCTGACTATATCATTTCTCTGATATACCTTGTTCTCTCATACCCTGTGGTAATGGGGCTTATGCTAAAGTTGCGTTCATTTACCCTCCAAGGTCTGCCCCCCTATTGCTTAATCCCATTTATTCAGACAGAGTGGGTATAGAATGAAACTTTTGAAATTTTTGTATAAAACTTTAGTGGGAAAATTCTCTCTTGCTAGATCAAAAATACAAATTCAGTCTCCTCTCTAATGCAATCTATAAATTTGAAATAGGGCATACCCACGTCATATAAATGTATGCAATTCGATGGGAAGGTCCTACAAGATTTTGCTCCGATAAAAAACTACAATATCACCAAGTTTATGTGGGGGTGCTCCTAGTGCCAGGACATAAAATGGAACCTCAGTTTCCTTTAAGGAATCAATACAAGGGAAGGCTACTGCCCCTGAAAAATCTAAGCCAAAATATTCCAGGACCCTACATAGTGGGAAAAGGGGAGAAAGCTCCATCCATGGAGATCAATAACTCAGAGGTATCTTCCCTCTTTTTGTTTTCATTCTAAAGCCATTATTTGCATATTAAATGGATATTGGCCTAAACCTAATGCTTTATTTCAATGGGTGTTCACCTCTTGGACACCAAACTGTGACATTTTTCTATGTTCTAAAGGATTATTCACAGTCCAATTTGAAACTCAAAAGGATATGGATTTTGCACAAAATGAGGGACCATGGTTTTGGGGTAGAGATAGTTTATCTATCACTCCATGGTTCCCTAGTTTTGATTCCACATCTATGGTGGTCATAACCATGCTAGTATGGGTAAGGCCTCCAAACCTCCCTCTTCCTTTTTGACATCACAAAGTTCTTGAAGACGTAGGAAATACACTGGGAAAATTTATAAAAAATGGATTTGGAGAGCATAGAATGACCTCTTCACCTTTTCCAGAATTTGTGTGGAGATAGACCTGAGTAAGGGGCTACTAGATCACATAACATTAAAACATGGAGACTTTCAATGATCTCAAGTTTTAGATTATGAGAACATGACACTCTGGTGTCGAGTATGTTTTCAAATGGGTCACTTGTAGAACACATGTCCATTGGCTAAGAAGATTCCAAAAAATAAAAAAGACAGATAAATAGGCCAAAAGGATATTTTTTTTTTCAAGCTTACCCCTTGAGATGATGAAGAGGAAGAAAAGAAAGAGACTCAACAAGTTCAATCATATATTAAAATGGATGAGGACATCATGGAACAGAAAGAGGTAAACAATCTTATTTGGACGAGTTATGTACTAGATTGTCTTGAGACTGTCATATCATCAGATAAATATGACATATAAAGACAATGGCATGGTGGGCACAAAACGTTTAGACAGGGAGCATTCTTCCAAGGTTTTTGTGAGCAACTTGGATCTAGTTCCAGTGGATCACAAAGTTGGGAAATAGCTACAGGTCCAAAAAAATAAAGGAAAGAAGGGGAAGACAAGTGTCTCCATTATTGGATCTTCCCCCTTGTATTTTATTTTTTTCTTATCAGTTTTTAGTTTTTTTCTCCTTTATTTGGCTTTTGGCCACTTTTTTCTGAATGCTTTTATGCATATTTAAATGGAAAATTTTGCCACAAAAGGATCTAAGCATATTATTAATGAATTCTTGATGAATGCACACAATTTTAGTTTACATATACAAATTTATTTTATTTTCAATTATGAATGAAAGTACGAGTTTCTTTTCACATGAAAAAAAATTGAGAATCATTGCTTGTATATGGAAAAAGTAAGGAATATTACCTAAAGCCAATTTTAGATCCTATACAGTTGTGTAGGTGTTGGATGGCGTAAGATGATAGCACTACTCTCAAAATAATTGTAGTTAACTCCAATACCATGGGACAAGTAGATTTAGAACTCTTACATGGTTAACTGTGGGTTAGATAAACCCACATAATGTAACCGCAAATGACATGGATAGAAAAGGGCTTTAGATATTGTGTATACACATAATGGTTTGATATAATAATTCAACTACACAAAGAATTATATATGTGTCCCAACAAATGCAATCAACACCCAACTCAAGGGAAGCAACTAAAAAGAGGTATAAAAATACATATTTTCATGATATTGGATATAATTAGATCCCATGTAACCATGTAGGGGTTGGATTAAGTAGCCAAACAACATTCCAAATAAAAATGTGTTTTTAATGGTATGTCCAACATGTCACATGCTATGATAGTTCAAGATAAACCAATAAAACATGAAATCATAAAGGAACCAATCAAAGGAATAATATTGATTTTATTTAACGAGCAATGAATTAGAGTTCTATGAGATATGAAATTTCATACATGAGTATAGGATATTAACAAGACCCCCTTAGAAGAGGCAATTCTTGTGGTTAAGGAAGCGGCTAATCTAGTAATAGCCAAACTTGTTGAAGTTTGCGTAAGATCTACATCTTTTAGCTTTAGAAAGGAATTTTATGAAAAAACTAGTGGTGTGGCAATGGGATCTCCGCTCTCACCAATTGTGGCCAACCTTTACATGGAAATTTTTGAAAGCAAGGCCCTTAATATTTATCATATCAAGCCTAAGATTTGGAAAATATTTTTGGATGATACTAATGCAATATGGCCTCATGGAAAGGAGGAACTTTCTACATCATCCTAATAGCATCTCAAAAGACATTCAATTCACTGTGGAGGAAGAAGAAAATGGATGCATTCCTTTCCTTGTTATTATTATCATAAGGAAACCTAATGGAAATCTTGATTACAAGGTCTATCAAAAAAAAACACATACTGAGAACTACCTTCATGCAGACTTTCATCATCATCCCTCACAAAATATTAGGGTCATTAAGACTTTGGCTTTTATAGCTCTTAGAATTTCTAGAATGGATCATAAAGATGATGAAAAGGAGAACCTTATTAAATTCTTCAAAAACCTTGGATATAGCATAAAAGATATTAAAGATTCCTTCCAAAAAACTCTTATTCATGACAATAATCCTCCTAATTCTAACATCCATAAGCCTGGGAAGACTACACACCTACCTTACCTTAATGGAACCACTAAAAATATTGCTAAAGTCTTGAAGAAAAGGGAGATTATAACATGTTTTAAACCCCATACCACCATCATACAAATGATGAGATTTATAAAATATGTCATGGAGCACTTTCAATTTAAAGGTGTGTACAACATAGAATGTTCTTGTGGTAAATGCTACACCAGAGAAACTAGACATTCCTTGAAAGAAAGAATCAAAGAGAACAATGCATACATAAGACATGAAAGGACATCAAACTCAACTATTGCAGAACATGCTAAGAGCACCAAACATCATGTCTGCATAGAGAATGCAAAAATCCTTGCTACTGAAAACCTTTCTTACATGTGCAAGATAAGGGAGACTCTCAAGATTAGAAAGAGCCCTAACAATATTAATGGAGACAATGGCATAGAAATCAATAAAAATTGGTGGCCCCTTCTAAACACAAATAAAAAATAAATAAAAATAAAAAATAAAGATATATTATCTTTTTCACATATAATCTATATATTATATATATTATTCTATATGAGCATTCTCATATACATAATATATAAAGGCCATATATTATAATTAATAAATAGTTACATTATAGAAAATTTATTTGTTATTAATATTATTAGTAACATTATAGCTTATCTAATAATTTAATATATATTAGTCATATTAGATATATATATTTATAACTAGTTTATAGATTAATCATTACATTATTTAAATTGTAATTATTAAACTATATAATTATTATTTTTTATATATTAAGCAAATTCAAAACACAAATTACATATATATATATATAACTTACTTTATAGTTTAAAACATTACACTATTTAAATTATTAAAAGTAAATATATATAAAGCAATTTTCACGTAAATTATTTTATTTGTTCCTGTCAATCATTTAGGGTTTCACCTATCTTTATTTATTACACTTCGTGCTCTTCTCATAGTCATTAAGTCTTGAAGATAGATTTGGCTAGAGGTTCCGAAATATTGACTACAATACTTAAATTTGTGGATCTTCCTCTATCTATCAACAATCCAAACCACAAAAATATTAATACAATATTAACAAGATATGTGAACCAATCAAAATCATTAAGGAATGGTGATAATGGGAAAGAACATGATCAAAAGAAGATCAGGGGAAGACATAGAAAGATAAACATAGTAACATGGGAAAAAAGCTACCCAACAACATAGAGTCCACACAAGGTTGATAAAATAAGCTTGAAATGTACATAGGAAAGCATATCAGTCTAAGGTAAATAATGATGAATTAAGAAATGACAAAAGATGATCAAGCCAAAACCGCCCTCATGAAATCCACTTCAACTATCTCATGGAAAGAGTTGGATAATAGCAAGGAAGAGAATAAACCAATTAGGCCATCTTCCAAAATGGGTAATCATCAAAAAGGATTAAGACTATATTACAAATGATAATACAAGACTAAAAACGTTCACATGCTATAACAAAGTATTTGATGCCATGGATAGTAGTACAGATTTACAAACAAAGGAACATGACAAATCTGATTTGAAATGTAGAGGAAACTCAAAAGAACCAACTAAAATGAAATGACTACCAAAGGAAAGGAATGAGAATAGTGTTTCAAAGATATCTTTGAGTGGCATGTACAATTAAAAAAAAACAAGGTACAATTAGTAAATAATAGTCAAGGAGAAAGATAACCAATCAATAAACAAGGTACGTAGGTGGAAGTCAAAAATAAGTAAAAATTAGTGGTTGATAAACCCAAAGACAAAGAAACAAAGGTACTTGTGACAATAGTTGATAGATGAAATGGATAAGAAAGAAAGTAAAGGAAAAAATAAGAAGACAAAAAAAGCAATCAGAAGGTCATATTGACTAAAAAGAGAAAATATATTGAATAAGAAGACAAGGCGAGAGGAAGTATTTGCCAAGTTGAAAAGTAGCACTTGGGATAAAAATAACAATTAAAGAAACACATCATTAGAAGGCAAGACAATAGTAAAAGCTAAGGGAGATAGTAGTTGAAGCTAAGGAAGCTTAAGGAGACCAAAGAGCTAAAAGCAATAGTCAAAGCTAGTAGAATTGAAGCCATTGAACATACAACACAAAACATGGATGAGGTCGAATAAGGCAACAAATAAAGGCAAAATAAAAAAGATTAGAAATAGATACTCATGTAACAACTAAGGAAGAAGAGATAATCCAAGAAAAAGAAAGACACCTAAATCTTAAATTGCAAGGGCAAAAAGGGCGAAGAAAGACAATAGACTAGGAAAGCGATTAATGAGACAATTACAAACACAAAGACACTTAAGAATTTACTTGCCTTCATTTGATTAAAAATGTGTAGCCAAAAGGCTATTACAAATTTTATTGTTACATAAATCATGTAAAATGTCGAAAGATCTTCATTGTTAATTATTATTTTAATTGTTAATGAGAATTATCGGGAAATTGGAGGGTGTGCTTTATGAAATATGATTGTCGGCGGCTAGGGTTTACCTAGCCATTGAAGGTTTTCTTGCATGTCTGAAGCAGGATTCAAGCCAGTTTGAATGGTGACACGGCAGATGTGTGGATCATTGTGTTGGGTGTGACTCTGCTGCTTTGTGTCCCCTCAAAGTCGTAGCTCCACTCGTTTCCACTTCCAATCTCTGCTCTTTGGTTGATCGTTTACAAGGGAGCTACAACAATTAGAGCAGCGCATGCAAAATCATGCATGGGAAATAATGCTGAAAAATCCTTCTCCTCAAATGCAGTGGAACCACCTCTCACAAGAGGCCGGAAATCTAATAAAGAAAAGTGAGAATGCGAAACAAATTCTAACTTGGCTTTAGGATTCCAACTCCGCGTGGATTCTCTACTCCAAAAGCCTCCCAAATAACTCAATGCATTGTTTTTGCATCCTCTTATGCTCGCAATACGTAAGATTTTACTCTTGTAAACATGTAAAAGGACTTAATTGCATTACCTGTAGAAAAAACTGAGATTTGTCACCCATGAATTTAATCATTACATTAATGCAAGATCCCATAGAAAAATGATATGTATATTTTTATGACTAAGCACAAATCTAACAAATTCACTACACATTTGTGTTAAAAAAATAATTAATTTAATTAACTATAATGAAAAACAATAATAATAAATGATTAATTAATTTGATTAAATGAATAGATTTCTCACTAAATAATCAAAATTAACTATCCCAACCCTACTTTGTTAATTAAGTGTTAAGAGAGTGATCACAAATAACAAACTACATAGCAGTTGTAGTTGCATGCCAAAGATTAACAATGGATATTTGAGCATGGTTGATATTGTCCCGGATATAAGTGTTCCTTTTGATAAAGGAGAGTGAGTTACTTATTGTGCCATGTTTTTTCATCTCGATCATGTGATGCATATGTACAGATTTCATAAATATCTGGTTGATCATATTAGCCTTGTTTATGATCACTATGAACTGAACTAATACACAACCATTTAGTGGCTAAAATGCATGAGTTAATAAGTTGTTTATTTAATTTAAGTAGAAAATATGGTTTATGTTGGGTTAATGAGTCAGGTTAAGGTAGGTGAGGAAAGAAATAACTACATAATATGGTTTGGTTTAGTTCAGTTGGAGGTACTTTTAGTCCTGGACATTGATCATAATGAATGTGGATGGTTGGTTCCTCAGTCCATGGAATCAAAGTAGGTAGGGTGCATGTTGGGTCTTTTTAATTTGATTGTTGGTGTGTATAATTTAAATTGAACTAATCAACTTTAATTACCTTGAGGTTACTTTAAGTGTGTTGAACCTTAATTTTGACATATAAGTGTGTTGAACTTTTTAATTTTGACATATCATTTAGATAGGTTGTGATTTTATTCCCATAAGCAAATTAGAGAACATCTTTAATAGATTGAGATTCGATTAAGTTAAAGATGGGAAAGCATAATGAGAATGAAAGTAAATAATAAAATAATAAAATAATATATTTAAAAGTAATTTTAAATAAAAGCAACAAAGTTTATATATTATGTATAATTTATATATAAATATTTATATATTAATTTATATGATTAGGAGAATAAAAAATATAGTTATTATTTATTAGTATTTATAATATATATATAAGTAGTAAAAGTTATTATTGATTTAGTTCTTAATTAGTAATGGAAACACCTAAGTAGGTTGATTCATCATCATTATTTATGGAAAATCATGCCACTTGAAATAACTTGTTAGTGGTTGGTAATGAGTTAGACTTTTGCTCCTATTAGATGTCTCTAGGTCTTGGTCCATTGACTTATTTCCTTGCATTCAAGGAAAGTGAGCTCTTAGCCAATCAAACTTATTTTTAAGTCTTACTCCAGGAACAAAAATGTTGTTTTGACCTAAACAATATTCATAAAAAAGCTAATATCCCCTGTGGTTATCTTTAAAGCTACCTCCATTGGGATCAATTGTTGTCTACTAATATCTAAACTCAATCCCATATATGAAAGTAGATATTACCCCAATTACAACTTGATCTTACCCTTATTTATATATATATATATATATATATATAATATACACAATTCATAATAATGTTGTGAAGAACCAATAAAAGTAAGTCGGTCTTTTAGTTTTGAATATAACATAATCTTTAAATTATAATAATAATTTAATTTTGAGGTTATGACCAAACTAGATAATAATTTGGTATATGGGATCCTCTTGTTTGTGGGACAAGGGACTTGCCTCCTCACACAAGTTTGATTGTCGAAGCCTATGGAGGTGTACATATTCTAACCCTCTCTAGATTTGAACTTGTCACTTAGTAGTGTGAAACACATGTTCTTAATCATTAGGCCCACTAAAACTATATTTTAATCATGATAATAATCTAATTTTAAGGTCACAACTAAGCTAGACACCAAATTGGTGTATGAGACCTCTTTGTTTGTGGACAATGGACCCCCGTCCTTGAAATGATTTGATTGTTAAAGTCCACATATGTGTACATACTCTAGCCCCCTCTAGATTTGAACATGTGACCTTTTAAAAGGAAACACATGTTCTTAAACATTGACCCACTCAAGTTGTACAAATAATAATTTATTTTTGAGATTATAACCAAGCTAAATATCAAATTGATGTATGAGACCCCTTGTTTGTGGGACAAAGGACTCCTCCCCATGCAACAATTTGACGACTAAAGTCTAAATCGATGTACATGCTTTGCCCCTTTGAATTTAGACGTGTAACCTCTTACAAAAAAAACATATATTCTTTACCATTACACCTATTCAAACTATAATAAACAAAATAATAAAAATCACAAACAAATCAAACATTAAATTGGTGTGTAACCACATAATTTATATCACAAGGAATTAAAAGCTAAGAACACCTTGTATATAACATTTTATAAAAATGTAAATAATCTTCAAAGTGAATAGCCATTCCAAGTAGATGACTTGGTTTAGAATATAACCTCGTTGACTTTTTTAAATAAGAGTGACCTGCAATATCTCTAATGTATAGCGTTATCAGGCTTTATGGATAAGAATACGACCCGGCAAATTAAAGGTAAAGAGTTGTATGGACCTAAAAACTATTTGTAAAATGTGATCAAGGGGTTGTTCTAAAGGAACCATGATGGTGTCCCCACAAATTGATTGTGAAAGAGAGTTGGAATAAGGCATAAAGTAGACTTCTTTTTAACTAAATCGGCATTGGTGTTAAATAATATGAAAGCTTAACAAGCTTTCTATATTTCATGACGGATATGAAAGCTATTTACGATTATTATAAATATGAGAATGACGAAATCAACGTTGTTCATCATCTTTATTGATGTTTAACGATTTATTTATTTTTTAATATTATAAACTAAAGAATAGTGAAGTATTTTTTTAATAATAAAGAATATCTTATTTTTATTTTTATATTTTGAAAATGATATTTAATAAAAAATAAGTATTATA
Source organism: Pinus taeda (assembly GCA_000404065.3). Lineage (NCBI taxonomy): Eukaryota > Viridiplantae > Streptophyta > Pinopsida > Pinales > Pinaceae > Pinus > Pinus taeda. The sequence continues at coordinate 7,385 of APFE031603976.1, read as the reverse complement.
TTAATGAATTACATTGTATTTTAACGAATTTTGGTGTAAAAATATTTATCAATTAAATTACTTTAAATTTAATATTTTTTTTGTACTTCTGTGATTTATAATGAATTAAGTAAAGTTTTTTGGTAGAAATTATATAAGAGAAATTTTTTAAACGCTTTTGAATAAATAAGGTCGATTCATCATTAGGCGGTGAAAAGGAGACCATGGCAAGGCTTAATAAAAAACAATTAGAACAGAACTTTCAAGTAATGGCTATATTGAACAATGACATTTAAATAATGATATTAATTTTTATATATTAAAACAAAATATAAAAGTAATGCTTATTAACGCTAATTTTGGAAAATAATATTAAATAATGATATTAAGTTTATTAATTTTTAAAAAATATTAATAGGTACAACGTATAAAAACGACTATTTTGGAAAATTAATAAAAATTAATTATAAAACAAATATTTACTAGTTTTTAAAAAAATATTTAAATAATGTATTAATTATTAATTTTAAAATATTATAAGTAATGGCTATATTAACAACAATTTGAAAAATATTTAAATTAATTTATTAAAACCAAATATTACTAGTTTTTGAAAACAATAATTTAGTGTATTAAAAACAAAAATTTCCAACTTATAATTAATTTTGTAAATGAAGAAATATTGAAAATTAGTCCACGAGTTATGTAATAGGTGGTGGTAGGGTGTTTTGTTAGGGCACTCCATGGCGAAAAAACTATTAGTTCAAAACCTCATGGGCATAAATCCAACCATGAGTTGGGTTGGTGTGGCCCTAGTTGGGTACAATCCTCAAATGATTTTAATGACATAGATGTCTTTCGGTCATGGTTTTAATCTCATCGATTTCCAAACAAACTAACAAAAAAGAGAAAATTAAATAATTATACTTTTCTCTTGTAAGTTGGACAACATTTATATTATTCATTACTAAAATATATATAGAATTAGTGATGCATACTAGTTTTCCACTTGGGAAATGAAACCAATAGCAAAACTTTTGTCTAGATAAAAGTTTGAATTTGATGACAAAACTAATCAGACAATTTAGTCTATCTTTGTCTAACACTTTATTATAAAACATATGGTTAACTTCATCCATGATTGCAACTTGTTACTAGAACTATATTAACAAAAATGCATCTATTTGGGTGGACTATCAACCTGAATAGTATCAAGGAATGCATCCTCCTCTCCGGAGGTAGAAAAATCCAAATATGCAAGCTTCTTTGTCACGCCCCCAAGCCTACGGTGGTCTTTCAACCATGCCGGCGAGGTGCGGCACTACCAACCGTTTTCTTTTCACCAATACTTACGATTGTCGACTACGCCTTAACAATCCATACTTAGTTTTATTTTCGTTACAAGTATTATTAATGTGCCTTTATACCAATGAACACCTATACACATTCATTATCAACAGCATTATACAAGAGAAATGCACAACAGTATTAAAGGGAGGGGCAACTCCCTGCAATATGAGTCTGCCCGATATCAATATATTGATGATGATGATGATGATGATGGTTAACGTCCACTGAGACCAAATTGGTCTATCGGACCTACAATTTTCTTAATTTTTACTTGTCTGGCTCCTTGTTTTTCTTGGCGAGATTGGTGTTGTAGCTTTCTTTCTTTTCTCTACGGTCTTCCAACTTCCTTCGTCTTGCATCTCC
>APFE031603974.1:67858-108433 GCA_000404065.3 Pinus taeda | reverse complement strand
TGTCTTCAGTTATATCCATATCTGTGTCAACACCCATAATTCGATCTCTTCCAATGATGATGTTATTTCTTGAGCCAAATGACCAACATATGCACTTAAAGAACCAATATTTGATTTTGTTAAAACTGTTCCATATGAGTGAGCCCATGTTTTTTTCCATAGAGTCCACCTCTTATCCAATCATCTGCCTTCAAGTCTACCAAATATTTTGTCTGAATGATATCCCTCCATAGACTCTCGCTAAAGAGCACATGCCCTAAGGACTTAATTAGAAGTGCCCACCCAAAAAAAATTATGTTTAGGATCCCCCAGCCTCCATATTTCTTAGGAATCGCGGTCCTTTCACACCTAGTCAAATGATATTTGTGATGTTCTCCATAGCCTGCCCATATGAAATTTTCCATAGTACCATAGATTTTGTTGATGATAGAAACAAGGAGCCAAAATAGATGTGCCCAGTAAACTACAAGTTGTTGCAATACTGACTGTGCCAGAGTGAATTTGCCCCCAAAAGAGAGACAACGATGTGCCCATCCAAATATTTTGTTGCGAAATTTTTCCACTATCGACAACCAGTCATTATTTATGTAATTGATTGGTTTAATTTTGGTTACTTTTAATATTTTTACTGTAGTGAGATAAACATCTCATTGATATCAATCTCTTCATTCAACTGCAGGTTGCTCCTCTGGGGGAGTTGTGCTAACTGCAGCAGTTGTATTGTTCTTCACGTGTTATGCAAAGAGGAAAAGACTTTCTAGTAGCTCTAATTCAGTGGTGGAGAAATTCCTGATGGAATATGCTCACGAAATGCCAACACGATACTCGCCCTCTCACCTCAAGAAGATCACAAACAACTTTGCAGAAAAGTTGGGAGAAGGAGGTTATGGTGTGGTGTCTAAAGGAAAGCTCCAGAATGGTGCTCTCGTGGTTGTTAAGCTTATCGACAGGCATAGGCACAACGAGATTCAATTCATGAACGAAGTGGCTACCATTGGACGGGTCCATCACTTCAATTTGGTTCATCTGGTGGGGTATTGTTTCGAAAGCACTACTAGCGCACTGGTATATGATTACATGGCTAATGGATCTCTGGAGAGGTTTATATTCACTAGAAAAGAAAAGGGGCAACTCCTAAGTTGGGAGCAATTGTATTCTATCGCTTTGGGTGCAGCTCGTGGAATTGCATATTTACACCAGGATTGTGACAAGCGCATCATACATTTCGACATCAAACCTCACAATATATTGTTGGACGCAGACTTCACACCAAAAGTTTTAGATTTTGGTTTGGCAAAACCTTATGGAAAGGGAGAAGACCATATATCAATGATGGCCGGGAGAGGAACATTGGGATATGTGGCACAAGAGGTGTGTGATAGAGATATGGGGCCTGTCACTGATAAATCAGATGTCTATAGTTTCAGTATGCTTTTGCTAGAGATTGTTGGGGGAAGAAAGAATATACGCTGGAAGGTGAGCCGCTCCAGTCAGTTTTACTTTCCTGAATGGGCTTTCAAGCTACTTGAGAAGGGCGAGTTAGGGATGATATTGAGAGAAGCAGGAGGAGGAGAAATGGAAGCAGAAGAGGAGGAGAAGGCAAGGAGACTCACTGAAATTGGATTGTGGTGCATTCAATACAACTCCAGCGATCGTCCTTGTATGAGCAAGGTTGTTCAGATGTTAGAAGGGAATGGAGACGATGTGACCAATCCTCCCTTCCCCCTCAATTCCTTGGCTGAACCAGAAAAACCTTTAGTATCTTCCCCTGTAGATTCTTGTGCAATTGAACTTGGAACCTAGATTCTATTATAGACTCACTTACGCAAAACAGGGTAACTTTCGGTTTTGGAATCGATCCTCCATACCATACTTTGAGGACTTAACTATAGAGGGAGTGGACAAGGACTTGAAAACCCTTCGTAAGTCTATCCAAAAGTCAATGATCAATCAAATTAGTTACTCCTACTCGATGTTGTTAGATTCTGTTTGATATCACGCCATTATTGATAAATTGTGATTTGGTGAGGTGCCTTAGATACCAAACCGCAAAGCATTTCAAGTCATTTTTAATGTAAATATACGATAAACACCATTAACTAGTAGTGGCTTTCCAAATTTAGTCATAAATGTCTTGGCATCATCTGTGAAAGACAAACATGGACACGAAAATTGAACTTGAATACTTGCTCAGTACATTGAAATCCAACGTATTGGTTTTCATAATAAGCAGCTAATGCCTTTGTTTTATGTTCTCTCATGCGCATTTAGCCGATAGGCGTTAGATTGCTATCCGCTTTGCAGAAATTTGATTTTGTTGGAAAAATAGTTAGGTGGAATTAGATTTTTATACCTGCTAAGTTATATTGTAATCCGCTTTTTTCAGAAGCAAAAAAATAGCTGGTTTGTATCAAAAATGCGAGTACAAATGCCACCATTTTTCCTTATACATCATTTATTTCAAAAAAACTCTATTGTCCTGCAGAAACAGACATACTTTCTAAATATTGCATATTTTGTTTAGCGTTCAAATCTCGAAACTACACATAAAAAAACAGAAACCAAACCGTAGATAAAACTAAACCATAGGTAAGTTACACCAATATAGGATATGTCCCAATATAGGATATGTCCCTTATAGAAAAACAAAAAAAATGTAAGAAGTTCCACAGATATACATAGAAAATACTAGTCCATCCAAATGGAAAGAGTCCAGTTTAGCTCCATGAGAGAACGAATATATCATGCCAGCAATAGTAGTGAGTCCTTTCTTTGACATAGTGTCTTCCATGGTGTTGTTTTCTTTGTGGATATGTTGAAAATAAATGTTCTGAAATGATTGTTTTAGACATTAAATATGATTGAGGTAACCCATTAGATGAGGATGGGAAATGGAGGAAGATCCAATCATATCATTGATAAGAGATTGTGAATCACTGAAAATATGAATGATCTAAACATCTAATACTTTTCCAAACCACAATAGTCCCCATAAAGCTATGATTTATGCACGCATGTTGGTGTCATTTCCACTAGACTAGTATAACTTGTATTGTTGTTCATTGTTCATATGCAACCACGCACCGCAACCACATGCTCTAGCTTGTGCAGCTCCAGCTAAGTATCATGCAGGGAAAGTGATATGTCGAGGGATGTCTATGTAACTCGATTCATTTTCTTGTATTTTTTTCTCCTCCTGTGATTCCATCCAATTGATAATATTTATAGAAATTATGTCAATGTTGAGTGTCATGTCATCAAAGATAATGGCATTTCTAGCCTTCCATAATTCCCAAAAGACAAAAAAAGGAATAGCTTGTTGCCTTGTACATCTCCTACTCCACCAAAGAAAACACAGTTCCATTGAGTTGTGGTTAAGTAGAGGGAAAGAAAAGAGATTTGAGATCTGATCCCATACCTACACTGCTATCAGGTATTCCAATAGAAAATGTTGGTTTGTTTATGTAGAAGTCATGCAAAGGGTGCATCGTCCTAGTCCATTCATGCCTCTCTTCTTCAGATTTTCGCAAGTCAACAATTTGTCTTTCCAAGCCAACCAAGTATATATAACAATCTTGCTAGGTACTTGTAACTTCCAGAACCTCCTAAACCAACAATATTTTTTGTAGATTTAATGAGTTGCATAAGATGTAAAGATATGTATCTGCCACTGTTATCAAACCCTCGTGAAGTAGGCCAACCCACCTAATGTGATCTCCACCTTCTGATTGGCATATGCACGATATATTTAATGCAGTGGTATATTGTTCCAAGGCTTCTGATAGAGGGCTAGCGAAACCAATATCAATCGCCTTTTTCCAAATAGGAAATCTACCAGTGCACATTCTTATGGCCTATGCCAAATAAAAGATGCATGTGGTATTCAATCTAAATATGATGTCTTTAGTTATATCCATATCCGCGTCAACACCCATAATTCGATCTCTTCCAATAATGATGTTATTTCCTGAGCGAAATGACCAACATATGCACTTAAAGAACCAATATTCAATTTTGTTAAAACTTATCCATATGAGTAAGCCCATGTTTATTTCCATTGAGTCCACCTCTTATCCAATCATCTGCCTTCAAGTCTCCCAAATATTTTGTTTGAATGATATCGCTCCATGGATTCTCGCTGAAGAGCACATGCCATAAGGACTTAATTAAAAGTGCCCACCCAAAAACATTTATGTTCAATATCCCCCAGCCTCCGTATTGCTTAGGAATCGTGGTCCTTTCCCACCTAGTAAAATGATATTTGTGATGTTCTCCAGAGCCTGCCCATATGAAATTTTCCATAATACCACAGATTTTGTTAATGATAGCAACATGGAGACAAAATAGATGTGCCCAATAAACTACAAGTTGTTGTAATACCCACTGTGCCAGAGTGACTTTGCCCCCGAACGAGAGACAACGATGTGCCCATCCAAAAGAGTTTGTTGTGAAATTTTTCCACTATCCACAACCAGTCATTATTTATGTAATTGATTGGTTTAATTTTGAAACTCGGGTCTATCAATCCATCACTTATAAGTAGTGTGTTCACACCAAAAATATTGGCATTGTATTCGATCTCCTCATGATTCCCACCCGTATATAAGAGAATGGACTATCCTTTATTTATCACAAGGCCTGAAGCCACACAAAATCTACTTAAAATGTGATGAGTGCAATCCATTGCGATCTAAATAACCTCCCAAATGTCAGAATATCATCTACAAAGAAACTGTGAGAAACCTAAATCTCTCTACCCAAAATTAAACCTCTAAAAATATTCTTAGTTCTCGCAACTTTGATCTTGTGGCTTAGACCATCCATAACAAGTATAAATAAGAGGGGTGATAATGAACAACCCTGGCATAAACCCCTTCCAACTCCAAATTTTTTTTAGGGATATCCATTTATGACCACATATTGTATGGTGGTCAAACAAGCCATGATCCATTCTATGTTGTACATTTCCATTCCAATCCTTGAAGGAATGATGCATAGAAAGGCCCAGTCTACACAGTCATACGCTTTTTACAGGTCTACTTTCATAACAATCGATTCCAGTCTCTTCGTATGGATGGAGTGGAGACATTCTCGTGTTGTTGTGACAACATCATGGATCAATGTGTTATGGAGAAAACCATATTGTTCCTCGGAGATGTGATATTACACAAAGACATGGGTCTATAATCCTTAAAAATGTCTAGCTTAGATTTCTTCGGAATGACAGGAATGAAAGTTTAGTTGATGGCTCCATGGATGTAGCCTTGAATCCTAGAGTCTTTTACCATATGTAATAATTCCATACCCAACAGAGAAAAAAAATGTATAAATAAGTCTACAGTCCATCCATCTAACCCGGGACATTTGTTTAAGGATTTGAGGACCTGTGAATCTCATCTAAATCAATGAGCCTATATAAGAATTTATTTTGTGCCAGATCAAACATGGAAGGGTAGGAATCTGAACCGCAAATTTAGTCCTCAACCTGAGATCCTTCTCATGCCCAATAGAAAGATTAAAAAAATAAGACAACTAGCCTCTGTATGTCTGAAGTATTATGCACCAAGTTACCATTTGTGCCAGATGGTGTTGATGTTCCTCCAATGATTAGCATATATGTGGAAAAATTTAGTATTTTTGTCCCCTTCTTTAAGCCATTGTGCCCTACTCTTCAAATTCCAAGGTGACTTCATGATTATGTAAAATCTTCCTTTTTTTATCCCTCGGTTCCTTAATTTTATTAATGAGAGAGGGTGAAGGGTTCCCATTGTCCATGATCTTACCGAGTCTCACTATTTCCACCATAATATTTTGTAAATCCTGGCACATGGATTTTTTCTTGGATCACTCCCACATTCAGACCTTAGTTTTAAGGGCCTTGAGTTCTTCATGAATGGAAATTATAGGGGAGGTGTGAGGCACCAGTTGCATTGAGGTCCAAGTGGATTGTACTAAATATATGAAGTCATCATCCTCAAGCCATATCCTCTTGAATTTAAAAGGAATTCCCAATCTCACCTCCTCTGATTTCCATTGTAATATCATGGGCGTATGATTCGAGACATAAATATTAAGGACCTTTCTATGGAGGAAACCCAATTGTTTTGAAATATTTTCATGGAACAAGAAATGATCTAGTATTTTTCCAATGTGATGTACTCCAACACTACAGTTATGCCATGTGGGTGCCATAGGGGAGGGAAAAATATCCATCAAGTTATTTTTACAAAAGTGTTGTTGGAGTTTGTTTGCCATAGGGTCCTTTCTGCATTGTGAGCCCCAACATTCTTCCATAGACAAAGTAGCATTGAAATCTCTAGCAATCATAAGTGAACATATATTTAACAAATCACGAGCATCCAATTGGTCCCATAAATTATCTTGGTCCCGCTAAGCAGCATATAAATTAAGAGAATGGATATGATCTGCAAGACCATGAAAATGTCCTCATAGGAAAATACATGCAAAGCATTTATAAGCGTGCATATATGCACACTGTGGATTCCATAAAATTGCCAAGCCTCTAGATAGACCCTATGAGTCAACTGCCACCATGTGCCAGTCTAGAAGCATATTTTCGAAGTACTCAAGGACCTTGTGGGAGGTCGTCATGGTTTCTTGTAAAAGAATGAGGACGAACCGAGGAGAAGAGATTCCTAAGGGAAAGAAATTTGTGTGAGTCCCCAAGACCCTGCAAGTTTAGGGAAATACACATTGTCGTGGGTCAAGGTGGGTGGGCACATCTAATCTAAGGGCCCAAATGTCAAAAGATGTTATGATAGGAATATCTAACAGTTCATAGGATTCAGGGAATGAGATAGGCTTAATTTTAGGACGTCCACGGAAATGTCAACTCACCTGACACCCCCTGCCCTTGATTGTAATATTGAGGGGGAAATTAGGACTAATGGATGGAGAGAGCATGACCAGGACCCGATGGATGGAAAGAGCAGTGATGTCAAGAGTAGGGTTTGAAAAGAATAAATCAATGTCATTGCCCACCAAATTTCTAGGGTAAGCTATAAGCGAGTGAGAATTCAGGGGGGTATGGGATGAAGGAGGTCGAGGGGTATGTGGGATGTCTCTAAAGGGATGAAATGGGGGGAATCATCAAATTGGTATAGAAACACAGGGGGCACGAGAGGGGCGCCCTGAGGGGAAGTAGTGGTGGGAGATATATTGAAAGGAGAAGAGTAAAGGGGAGGATGAGACCGAGAAGGATCCAATTGGGGGGGAAGATAGTGAAACAACCAGAGGATTTGAGTCAACCTCGCCATGGGGAAGGGACAAGGGAGGGGAGGATAGGGGAGAGGGTGAGGAAGAGGAATGATTCCCATTAATATTCAAATCGGAAGACGTAGGATAAAAAATAGGAACCTTACGTGGATGTGATGCAACTCGTATATTCTTTTGTTTCCACCCAGTTCTGCCATGTCCACGAACCTGCCTTCCAACGCCCTCCATCATTCTAAGGTGCCAAGGACATCGATCCATAATATGTCTTATAGGATCACATATGAGGCAGAGGAAAGGAATACTCAAGTAGTCCAAACTTTGGTGAATGTATAGTTGTTCCTATGCTAAGCTAATATATGTTGGAAGACCACCTGAGAAGCCTAATTCAACCAAGATCCATGCCACCCTTTAATCCCATGCCCCAAAACATCATGGGTCAACATATATGAATTTTCCTATAGAGTTTCCAATGTCTGTCAAAACTCTTCTGGTCTAGAACTCGATAGGAAACTGGGTTAGTTTAACCCAAATCATTTTGTTCTTTGACGTGTCTCTGAGGGGATTGAAGCTAATATACCATTGGTGAAGTTGGAGAAAACTTTGTCCCCAGACCTAGGGAGTTTTGAGAATCTTCTCCAAGTCTTACTGATGTAGAAAATGAAAACTATACTAAGAGTTCATGAGGCGACTAACCATGGGAGTGTAACCAAGAAGTGTTTTCCATTGAATAGAAACCCAGTCTCACATCTCCTTTTCTTGTAAATCTGAGGAAAAACAACATCCCACGAGTGCACACTTATGTAACTTAGTTACATGATCCAGTAGAACATTGTATCCAAAGCAGAGGACCTTCGTCTTAGGAGCAGTCTTGATTGATTTGTTTCGGTTTTTTTTTTTTTTTGCTAATAGTTGGTGGATGAAGGTCAGCCCAGGCTGTAATAGTTCGCATGGCTCGCATGTAGCAGTTGTTCATCAAGATGAAAAACATGGATGGAGGTTAGCCCAGGGTGTCGTACTTTTTTCATGGCTCTCATGTGACTATTGGTTGTTCGGAGGAAAACCTTGTAGTGGGGCTGTCAGGGCCATGTGCCGCACCATATATATGAATTTGGAGTGTTCAATTTGTGTAGTGAGTGTAGCCTGAATGAAGGCCTCATGATCTGATGTTTCTGATTTAAATAGGTCCAAAAAATTCATAGTTCTATTGGCATGAAAACTGAAAATAAAACGTGTTGATTTGTGTAGCTTAGGAGGTACTCCAAGCCCTAAGGTTTAGGGTTTGGAGAGAAAAGCGCCACAAGGGTAACTTGTAGGCTTGGAACCCAAGGATGGGGTTTTGCACCCAATCATGTTTGGGGAAATGCTAGAGGCACATTTCTACATGTGATGGCATGAGACGATAAAGGGCAGAAAGGAGAATCCACCACTTCAATAATCATCTAATTCCGAGTTGTAGAAGTGGAGAAATGAATTTTTGAAGTTGACAAATTAATTATTTGTTTTCAAGTTATGTAGGCTTGATGTAAATTACTCTAATAGATGGATCTCTTCACTAATTCTTTGGAGCCCCTCTTTAGGTTATAAAAAGAGGGTGAAGGAATGCGTTTTATACATCCACTTGTGCAACATTCCTCTAAGGAAAATAGCTTTGAATTTGGTGGAGAAAAAGAATCCTAGCCACAGCAAGAAAGGGTCAAGGACAACATGGACATGTCTGTTTTTGAAAACCAGAGTTCTGGACTGGATTGTGGGCTAAAGGAAAAAATCAGAGGAGCTGTTTGAGGGTTGTGTTGAGGGCCAAGGTGTTAGGATACTAGGGAGAGGTGTTGGGCTACTAGGTCGAGGAGATGAGAGATATTAAGTTGTTGTTTTGGTGATTGTTTGAGCTTATTTGAGGAGTTCACAGCTACAACAAGTTGTTGTGCTAGGCCCCATGTCATAGCACGCAACTGGAGGTTAGTTAAGGTTTTTTTAGGGAGGACAAAACCTTGAAAGGACAACCTCTCCAAGGTAGGTTGCAGCCCTTGAGGGCTAGTCTTTTGACTGTGTGTTGGGTTAAGGGCTATTGTACATGCCCTAACCAGAATTGCAGGAGAACCAATGCAAACAATGGTGACAAAAAAATTTTGTGGAGGATTGTTGGGTCAAAGTGTTGACCAGAATTGGATTGTGACATAGCATCCTATTGGTGCCATGTGGAGGATATTTCAAGGAGGTGAAGAGTCTTCCTAGGAGAAAAATTGACGGTGGCATGATTGGGTTCCATTGATTTGATTGGATGGTAGTGTGTTGGCTAGCCAAAGTATCCCTAGAGTAGCAGGAAAGAAGGGTGTTGTTGGTGCATGATTGGGTGAATAATGTAGCCTTATTAGTAGCTCTTTGATGGACGAAATAGGCTACTAGAAGGAATATTGGAGCTCAGGTATTGTCTGGCCTAGGGAGTAGTTTGATGAGCCCTTTAACATGCAGCATAAGTGACTTGCAACATTGTTAAGTGGCAGCCCTCTTGGAGTCTCGATGTGTAGTGGCTTTGATGGACTAAGGCACTACTAGTGAGAAGTATGAGAGCAAAGGACCGACAGGAAAAGATACAACATCGAAGTTGCACAATGAATTTTGTCATTGTATCTTATATACCATAGACTATTGTATTATTCAAATTTGGTTTAATATAATGAAGATTGGAATTGTACAATTTTGATCAAAACCATGTATATTTGTGCATATGTGATTTACTGCTTTATATTTCCACTATGCAAAGTAGTTTATGGTTGAGATTCTTGGTTTGGTGGCATTAGTGATTTTAATACTCTAACCTACACCCAAGGTCATGAAACTTTAACATGGTAACAAAGTGTGCCTGAGCTACTTTGGAAGTAAGTAAATCAAAGTTGTGCGCAATGAATTACAACAAGAGAGGGAGTTGGTCACATTGTAACTGAAGGGATCACTACAATGTCGAAGTTTCAAGTAGGCCTCTAGTATGAGGACATCTTGGAAGGGTTGTCCAACTATAGTCCTTGGAAGGAAAAGATCAAGTGGTCTTGCAAGTCAACAAGAGTTGGGAATTTGCTGAGAAAGAGATCAAGAAGCCAATTGACCCTAAGGAGTTGGAAATATTTGAATATGTGGATGTGAGGGAAAGATTGATCATCCTAGATGGTGTGAAGGATGCCCTAATACCTCATTTGTCTTGGAAGAACACCACACATGAGATGTGGATGCCTCTTTAGAATTTGTTCCAGAATAAGAACGAGAACCAAGTACTGGTATTGGAGGATAAGTTGAAGTCCACCAAGATGATAAAGGGTGAAAGTGTGACCTCGTACCTAACGAGATTGTCTCAGGTCAAAGATGAGCTTACTGCCATCGGTGTGACTATCTTAGATGGAGATATTGTAAGGATTGCCTTAAAAGGGTTCACCGAGGAATGGAAGCCCTTCATCAAAGGAATTGTTGTCAGGGAGAAGCTGCCAGACTGGGATAGGCTATGGGATGACTTCATTCAGGAAGAGTTGCGAGACGAGGATCTTCAATCAAAGAAGAAGGTTTTAGATGATGACATGGCACTTGCAACGTGAATGAAGGGTAAGCAGAAGAAGGATTTGAGTAAACTCAAGTGTTTCAATTGTGGTGAGATGGGTCATTTTTTGTCAAGATGTCAAATGAAGAAGAAGGGAAATTATGAGAAGAAGAAAGGAAAGCAGGTCACTGGTGTTACCACTTCAACTAAGATAGATGATCTCTCCACATTTACTTCTTTTTGACACCCTTTTTCACTCTCTTTATTTCTTTTTGACTGCCATAATCAAATAGTGGGCATCAAAGAGCAATATTATGATATGGCAGGTATATAATTGTCTTGTATTCCATAAATTGATAATGTTCTTTATTATTTAGTCTAATATTTTCTTTAGCTACCAAATTGGGATGATTCTACAGCTAATGTCTGGTTCTGCATCCAATTCTATGGTTTGATAGGTTCTAAGGTGCTAGTCAGAGAGAGAAATATATGGAAAGGTGGCGATCAATGCACTAAATGATTCCCTCCTACCTTCATGAACCAGATTGATAAAAGAAGCTTTTAGTTATGTGGTCAAGGATAAAGTCAACTTTATCATTTATAACATGTGAGCGAGGAATGAGATATACGCCTCACGATTTTCTTCGTTAATAGAAATTTGTGAGTGAATTTTGTTATGATATATTTTCATAGTTAATTTTAGCATTATGTTAGCAAGGATATGCATAGATCTCTGAACATTTAATGATACAGGCTTTATAAAAGACCTCGCAGCAAACACAAACACAGTGATTTTTTATGTGACAAAGAAGACTTAAAACTCTATTTTTAATATTAAGTTCATGAAGAATCTTTTCATTTCCATGTGTGGTTCACTGTTTGATTTATAATGTGATTACCTGCTTCTCATGGAGGGTCCCCTCGATTAGTGAGAAGTTTTGTTTGTTTTTCAGTAGATAGAATTTATGTATAATTTGATAAGATTTATGTTCTATTAAATTGAGTAGATGCGTTTTTAATTTCTTTCATATTCAAATTATGATTTTTTTACTACTCATCTCTTTTGTTTATAGATGCACATGAATTAAGCTTAACAACAGTGATAACAACAATATGATTTATACTTAGACAAAACTTTAATTGCCTTATAGAACAGAGGGTTTATTTGAAGAATTAGATGTTTCATTTCAAACATAAGTGATTCATAATTCAAGCAAGTGTGGATGTAGTTAAGCAGATATTTATTTCATTTTGGTTTCAAACATTTACAAATGATATTATTATAGATGTGTGATGAGATTAATAGTAGCCTTTTCTGTTTGAAATCGAGTGTGTATATAAATAGTGTGAAGAGTGAAATTAATTTTCGTTTACAATAAGCGTGGGACTGATTTATTTATATGCAGAGTTGTGAGATTTTCTTTTGAAGTAGAGTGTGATATTTTCCATAAGTAGTCTTCGGTAAAAGAGTGTGATCATTTTATTTTCTAGGAATAATTGCTTTGCTAATGTGCATTTCAATAACTTAATTTAGAATTTATATTCCGATAACTTAGCTTAATTTAGAATTGGTGTGAATAACCAAGGACTTCTAGCACATATAGTGCACTTAGACTTCATCAGTCTACTAGCCCTGGTCGATAATTTATGCAATTAATTTAAGGTTAATTAAATTACCAAACATTTTGGCGTCGTTGTTAGGGGTCGAACTTGGGTCGCCCACATGATAGGCAGGAATACTCACCAGTATACTACAGTGACCTCGTAGTACCACACCACACACTCAAACTCATATTCCATAATTCACAGGCAAACGTAAACTTCCTGAGGTACTTAGATCTGAAATATAACCTAGAGATTCACAACCCTCATCAATTGAAGCAGTAATAGAAGAAGAAGATCCTACATCCCCAACAAAAGGATTAGTTTTCCTATCTTCAACTAGAGAAACACTTCTAGTACAAGAGCTAGAGATCCCTAGTGAAGAAGAAGAGAAAGAAACTTATTTTAACTTACCATTAATAGAAGAACCAAAACCAGAAGAACTAGAAGAAGAATTAGAAAACCTAATTTTGGAACCCTATAGTAGTTTTGAAGAATCTACAATGGCTGGAGAAGGGGAAGGAGACATACATAATGTTAATGGTGAACAACTTAGGATCGAAGGAGGAAAAGGAGAAAATAGAGGAGGAAGAGGTGGAAGAGGTGGAGGAAGAGGGAGAGGAGGAGGTAGAAGAGATCCACAACCCTTTGGATTTCATATCATGGATGAAGATACACCAACTACAATGAAAAAAATCTAATCCTCCATCCTTCCAAATTTTCATGTATTAAGAAGTGAGGATGCTGAGATATTTCTCTTTGAGTTTGAAGTTTTGTGTAGATATTATGATTACTTGCTTGACACTCAAAAGTTGAAACTGTTTCCAGCAACTCTTAAGGATGCAACATTAAAATGGTTGAAGCAAACAAAGTTCATTCTACAAATTAATTACTCCAGAAGACTTGGAATATGAAATTATCCATTGAGGATATAAATATTATATTAAATATATGAATATGAATAAGAATGATGATGAATGATTTACAAATGAGAACAAGGGGCTTGTTTATATACCAAGCAAGCGTCTCTTCATGAAGAGTCATGTCTCAATTAGACATGCCTCTTCAACCCTAATTACTACTTAACTAATAATTAATTATGATTATTATCATTTACATTATATTTATATTATTTATATATTTATTCTTTATATTTCCTCCTTCCTGAAAGAGCTTTGTCCTCAAAGCTTGTCGATGAAAAAGGGCTTGATCTCTTTTTTGGCTTCGAACGTCTTTCTCTCTCAGAATAGTCATCCTCGTCAATACAGGTTGATATGATCTTCTTAGTGACAAACAAAATTGTTGCACTGAGAAGGGATCAGACCATCCGAGATTAATCTTTTGTATAGTATTTTGATCACTGGAATTTTGTAACGACTTTTTAGCATAAGACTGGATTGAGATTACATCACTATTATCCGGAACATCAGTTTGTTGTTTTGGTTCTGACTGGATCAAATATGTAGCATGGTTGATTCATATGTTCTCATGATTTGGATGCTGATATGGAACTTTTTTGGTTTGATTTCTCCTTACTGGGCATGTGCCAATTTTTATATTTTCTTCTAGCAAAGATGTTGTTGAGATGGTTATGGAACATTCACTTGGGATGTTCACTGTCTGAACTGCAACATCTACGTGTGTCGTTTCTTCAACTGACTTGTCTTCTTGAGTTGTCCTATTCAATGGATCGGTATTTGTTGTTTTGTCATCAACTTGAATTCCTACATTTGATACTTCTTTCTCGATAAATTGTTGTACCTTGTTTTCTAATGACTTCTTATCCTTCTTAAGTTTCTTAATTTGTGTCAATAATTTTTCACTATGGTTTTTAAGTCGAGAAACTTCTTCATTTTTGTCAATAGTGATTTTGTCAATTTCATTTTGCATATTTTGTAATACTTTTTTACCTTCTTGAGAAATTACCTTTGAAATATCCGATATATCTTCTGGCGTTATTAAATTAGTTTCAGTGTAACATCTTGGAGTGTTATTTTCTTATTCTTGTAAGAAAATGTTAAAAACTTTTTCTTAGTATTTAGAATAAAGGAACCTATATTTTTCATCCATAGTGATCCCAAAACAATGTCACTATCGTTAAAACATAAGGTTTTCACGGTGAATTGTGAGGTAAAAGAATAATCTCCAATATTTAGGTGTAGATTGCTTATATCATATTGTTTGCTAACAATATTTGTTTCAACTATATTTGATTCAGGAATCACCAATTGATTAGCACATTTAGGACTAACATAATTACTTCTTGCAGTAGGACTAATAGAGATTATGATGTCTCTTCCTACGAGTGATCCTTTGATTTTAAATAGTGTGTAAACACATGTACTATGGGTTTCAGGAAACCTTTTATTACTAGTCTCCATTTTTGCCTTGATGTTTTTACGTAAACAATATGTCAACTGGAGCTATTTTTATTATAAAATATCACTTATTTCTTCTATATATATTTTTCAAATATTCTCCCTTAATGTGGACTGTTAAAACTTGAATACCCTTTTATTAAAAAAGTTATTTATTTATATTGTTGCCCTCTATATATGTATGTATTTCTTTATATTAAGACCCCTTTTGAAAATAACTTTATTATCTTATAATAATAATAGTTTCACTTCTTTCTTTTTTTATAATAAATTGGTTCCCTTTTTTTTATATACTTAATTACTTCCTTGATAAATTTTTAATGTCACCCCACTTAATAAATATAAAGGTCACGTCTTTTCATATGACACAGTCATGACGTTAAAATACCATGGGCTATTACCATGGGTTGTTTTTAAAACCTTCGTTAAAATGTTCTCCACGTAAAAAGTAAAACGTATTCCTTTTGTTTTTTTGTTTTTTGTTTTTGTTTTTTAATTTTTTTAAATACCATGGGTTGTTTTCAAAACCACGGGCTTCTCCACGTAAAAATTAATATGTATTCCTTTTGTTTTTCCTGAAAAATGGAGAATCTCCCAATATGTAGTGAAACGCTTCAAGTATGACAACAACAACGTTGATTGAATTTACGGTCAAAGACCTGGATCGAAGAATGAGCTCTGTGCACTGGTTAAACAACCTAGAGGACTGAACTCCTCTGATACCAAATGAAGCGAACAACGTTCCTTCTACAAATTAATTACTCCAAAAGACTTGGAATATGAAATTATCCATTGAGGATATAAATATTATATTAAATATATGAATAAGAATAAGAATGATGATGAATGATTTACAAATGATAATGAGAGGCTTGCTTATATACCAAGCAAGTGTCTCTTCATGAAGAGTCATGTCTCAATTAGACATGCCTCTTCAACCTAATTACTACTTAACTAATAATTAATTATGATTATTATCATTTACATTATATTTATATTATTTATATATTCTATTCGTTACAATGGTTCACGGGCTTAGGAGTACATTCTATAATAACACGGGATGAAATGAAAACTACATTATTAGAGAAATATAAGGATTATTGTATGCCACATAATCTTAAGGATGAAGTCTTTGAAATGATGCAGAAAGAAGATGAAAATCTTGAAGATTTCATTAAAAGATTTGCTTATAATGTTAAATGGGCTAAAATGCATGAAATAGATGAAGAAACTTTGAAATCTCTCTTATTAAAATCCATCGGACATGAGTGGATTGATCTTCTCAATGTGATGGGTAAGGGAGATATTTCTCACTTATCATTTGGAGAAATTGTGAGTTATGCGTACACATTTCAAGAGGTAAGGCAAGAATTGAGAAAAATCCAAGAGATCCCCACATGTCTAGGATTAGTAAATCTTCAGTTGGGACTGTAAGTAGGGCTGAATTAGGCAATTTGGTTGAAAATTTTAAAAATTACATTTTGGGAAGTCTTAGTGAACAAATAGATACCCTTAAAGTGAAAAACAAGCAACATGCTGAAAATGTTGCATTGTCAATCTTTTGTCCCAAATGTAGAAAGAAACATGCTCTTAGAGAATGCCTTCTTGAATTAAAAAATGTAGAAATCTATGTTAAATCATGATACAAAAGAATGTCTTTCAATACCAAGTCTTAAAGTTGTTTATCAAGAGGAAATAATACCAAATCAAGTAGATCCCCTCAATTTTATTGCTAAAGGCCATGGCAAAATTCACAACCAAATATGACTTAGGGATTTAACACTCAAACATTTGCACAACCATCACAAACCAATTGGACTGCACCCATGCCTTGGAAACCTTGGCCTCAAAATTGGGCACAAGGATGGACAAATACTTATGGAAAATATCCTCAATACCCTCAATATCAACAATATTACCCTGTTTTTCCACCACAATATTTTCCTCAACATGTTCAACCAATTGAACCTTCGAATCTGAATCCACAACTTTCATTACCATTCCCTCAAAGACCAAATCAATTGTCTACTCAAACACTTCCAAATCCAGATAATAATAAAAATTCACAACCCATTTACAATACGGAAGGACAAATTTTCCACGCCTAAATGATAACTCCACTAGATGTAAACAATGTCCAACTTAGATCTAGTAGAGTATTGGAAAATAAATCCCCATCAGTTGTTATTCAGGAATCCAAAAAGGAGAATCTCTCTGAAAAAGAGAAGTATCTTAGTCAAGAAGAAAAATCTCAAAAACAAACCACCCTTGTACATTCTGATGATATTCTAATAAACTCCACTACTGTCATAGAACAACCTTCAATATCTATCCAATACCACCTTTTGCTGAGAAATTAAAAATTGATAAAGGGGTAGAAAAACATATTTATTACCTGATTATGATATGATAGATGAACTGAAGAATGTTTGTATAAAAATTCCTTTGTTACAAGTTATCAAGGAAATACCAATATTTGCAAAGACAATAAGGGAATTGAGTATTAAAAGGACATTAAGAAAGAGAAAAGAAATCATAAATAAATTCAATTAGCTAGAAAAATTGCAGATATCATGATGGGAAAAACAACAATTCAGAAATACCTTGATCCAGGAAGTCCCTTTGTGAAAACACATATCAGTGGTATTGAAATTCCAAATACATTGATTGATTTAGGAGCAGCTATAGACATCATGAGTAAACAAACTATGAATCAATTGAAACTTCCTAATATTTAATATACACCTACATTGTTGCAATTAGCAGACAGATCTATTATTAAATCTGATGGTGTATTAGAAGAAATATTTGTATCCTTAGATTCTTGGGAGTATCATGTTGATTTTATGTGTAGAAAAACCTATAGATTCACAAGCTCATGTAACCTACTAAAACAAGAGACAAGAATCTACTTTTACTCTTTACACCGGAAGCCCATAAACATCGAAAAAAAAATAATCGACAAGAGGAAGATAATCAAATACACATAACACAAGAAATATCTGGGGAAAGCCTCAGCCTAAAACCCCACTATCTTCTTTGTATTAATATGGAAATTCAAGATGAAATTACAATGCATGTCCTCACTAGAACAATCCCAACACTCAGCAAATTTAGTCTCCGACTCACAAGCAAGCATTAGCTAAATGCTTAGCCAAATACTCTTCCCTCCAAGTACCTATTTCCTTGCGAAATTCCTAGGGATGAATAGCCCAACTTAAAGGGAATTCAAGGCCCTCAAATTTTCACAATCCCTTCTAGTCCCAGTTCTTGATTGTATGAACTAAGATTTCAAATCAGAAAAATCTAGAATAATTAGTACATTGTCCCCGCACTCTAGTCTCAACTGGGTCTTTCTAAAAATCAACATGGCATGAGTTTATGATGGTGGAATATTCAATTAACTAGAGTAGCACTAATTAGGTCACTAGTGTCCCAACTGATTGTTTACTCACTATTAGTTCCTGAAACTGATTGGAACTAATTTAACTAGACTTAACTCAATAAACTGAGTTAACTAATTACAACTCATCCATAATGTATCATGAACTCCTATAAGTTAGGGAGAACATATACATGTCTTCTAAAAGACTTCCAATTCAAATTTCATAAATTAATTAAGTTATTTAAACTTAATTAATTATTTTCAAATTGCTATGAGAAAAGAATTCTATTTTAATTCAAGGACAAATTAAACTGGAATTTCTTGTTTCCATTTCTCAACACTCCTCTCAACAAGAAAGGGATTATCCACTACCCCGATCATGTCTCTGTGAAACTCGAATTTACATTTTAACAATGCCTTTGTCAAGATGTCAGCATGTTGCTCTTCCATGGGAATGTAATCTAACGACATGATCTGCATCAATACACAATATCTGAGATGATCATACCTGATATCTATATGCTTGGACCAATCATGAAAAATTGGATTTTTAGAGAGTTTGATATAACTTTGATTATCACAATAAATCAATGTCGGATCCATCTGCTAACAAAACAAACCAACCAGGATCTTCCTCATCCAAATAGCCTCACATGTTTCTTGACTTGCAGCCATGTACTCTGCCTCTGCCGAACTGAGTATAACCATCTATGTTTCCCGCTGTAACAAGAAATTGCAGTTGACCCAATACTAAAGATACCTCCTGATGTGCTCTTCATGTCGGATAGACTCCCCACCCAATCTGCATCGGTGAAGCCTTGAAGCTTCAGTCCCTCTGTCCATCTGTACGACGACCCAAACTAAGTAGTGCCTATGAGGTATCTCAATACATGCTTTACCGCCTTCCAATACAGCTTGGTAAGCCTAACCATCACTTGACTAAGTTGGTTAACTGCATAACACATATATGGTCATTTGTTCACCAAATACATGAGTGAACCCACAAGCTGCCTATAAATAGTAGCTTACACTACTTCTCCTAAAGTAGCATCCTCCTTCCTCTAGTTACCAGCTAGAGGAGTCTCCGTGGGTTTACTACTGTCCATGTAGAATCTCCTGAGTATCTCATTGGCATACTTTCCTTGAGAAACAAAAAACTCCCCATCTACCTACCATACCTCCATGCTAAGAAAGTAATGCATGAGCCCCATGTCCTTCTTCTCAAACTCTCTTTCAAGGTCCTCCTTGCAAGATTTGATGAGATCCTCATCACCTGTCAGTATGAGATCATCTACATAAAGTACAATCATCAAAATCTTACCTTCCACCACTATGCGATATAGGTTTGCATATGCTTCACTCTTCGTGAAGCCCAACCCAATGAAGTAGCTATCTATCCTGGTGTACCAAGCATGCGGTGCTTCCTTCAGCCCACACAACCTCTTGAGTCGACACACATGCGACTCATGGTCCAAGGTTTCAAAACCTTCAGGCTATTCAATGTACACCTCTTCCTCAATCATGCCATTGAGGAAGGTAGTCTTCACACCGATCTGATGGATACTCCAACCAATCTGTGCAGATAGTGCCAAAATAGATCTGATAGATGAGTACCTTGAAATCGGAGAAAATCTCTCATCATAGTCAATCCCCTCTACCTGTGATAATCCATGGGCCACAAATCTAGCCTTATGCTTCTCCACACTACCGTCTACAGCTTGCTTTACCTTGTAAAGCCAATGTGAACTCACCGCTAACTTGTCCTCAGGTCTCGGGACCACATCCCAAACACTATTTCAAACTATGGAGTCATACTCCTCCACCATCGCATCAACCTAAACTAGTTGCTGCACTACTTCCTGAAAGGAAGATGGCTCTATCACAACACATGCACCCATAAGTGCCATGTACCTAGTGTACCTATATGGTGACCTCCTCTGTCTGCGCTGAGAAGAGGGTGCTCCCACATTCTCCCGTGCATCATCCAACAATCTATCAACCTCTCTAGTGCGCTTTCTTCCCTCTCTGGAAGACTCTGCTTGAGTGGATGTTTCCACTCCCAGAACCTCTGCATGTGGCTGCTCCACATCAATCTAAGGCTCCTCAACCTCAAGAACTAAAAGTTCCTCCTCTACATGTAGCTCAAGCTCCTTCTCAAGGGATACTCACATGGCCTTCTCCTCATCAAACTTGACACACCTGCAAACCACTGTCATGCGACTGGTTTGCATGTATACCTGGTATTTGTGGGGAGTATCAGTGTACCCCATAAAAATCCCCAACTCTGTTGTTGGCTCAAGATTCTTCCGTGCATATTTGGTCACATGGCAACAAACCGATGATCGAAAAATCCTGAAGTGACCAACATTTGGCCTCTTACCAAAATAAGATTCCTCTAGTGTTTTACTCTCAAGTATCTAACGTGGACTATAGTTCTGAACATAAACCATCGTGCTACATGCCTCAACCCACAAGTGTAGTGGTAGGCCCTGATAATGAAACATCACCCTTGATACCCCTACAATGCTCTTGTTCTTCCTGGAGGCAAACCCATTATGTTGAGGGTTATGAGGTGTCGTCAAATCTCGTTTAATCCTTTTGTTGCACAAAAGTTCTTAAACTCATTGAACACATATTCTCCATTGTTATTACTTCGTAGAGCTTTCACCTTCTTTCCTGACTTCCTTGACCAATGCTTTGAATTCACAAAACTCTATGATTGTTTGATCCTTTCTCCGCATGAAAAATATCCAACATTTATGAGAATAGTCATCTACAAATATAACATAATACTTGTGTTAGGTGGTTGATACTGTCAAGAATGATCCACACACATCTGAATTGACTCTCTCCAGAATAGATTCTGCTCGATTGTCTATGTCTCCAAAGGAAGACTTGGTCTATTTTCCCAAAGTACAACCCTTGCATGTATCAACTTGCTCAATCGTACCTTTGGGGAGATCGGTAGATATTTGATGCTATATCTTCAAACCCCATGATGCAAGTGGCCCAAGCACCTATGACACAACTCACCAACATCTCGTCTTTGCATCTTTTCTACTTTTGAACTCAAAGCAGCACACTCCTCTACCTCCATCTTATAGATATTCTTCAACCGAATCCATATCTTCTTTACTTGACCCATGGCTATGTATCGAAGGAACATCTATCCTTTCGAGAAGATCACATCATAACCTCTATCCTCAAGCATAGCAACAGATACCAAGCTCTTCATCAGACTGGGTACATGCATAACATTATTCAAGTTGAGAGGAGCTCCATGCTCCCTCTGAAATGTTATAGTGCCAATACCGGTAACACTATGCTTCACATCATTAGCCATATCAATATGCATCTGGAGATCCTTGTCCTCTAGGTCACTGAATAACTCCTTGTTGCCAATCATGTGGAATGAATCTCCACTATCAAGGTACCAAAAACTTCCCATCATTGATGACACCAAGCATGAAATTAGGGAAAAGTCCAATTCAAATTTTGAGGCTAGTGCCTCACTCGCCGCTCCTCCTGAGGACTTTTCTTTGGACTTCTTCAATAGACAATTTTTCGCAAAATGTCTCATATTGTGACAATGGAAACATTTCACTTTTGACATGTCCTTCTTCTTACCTCCATGATAAGAATCTGATTTTGAATGTGAATTTTTACCTTTCCCTTTCCTTTCCTTCATCGCTAAGGTACAGTTCTCTTCATCATCTATCTTTGATGAAGAGCCATCCCTAGTGTTTCTCCTAATCTCATCCTGCATCAAATCCAACCACATTCGTTCCCAATCTGGCGGTTTCTCCCGACCATTGACAGAGTCTTGATAACTATGCCAACTCTTCGGAAGTCCAAGAAGAGCAAGACTCATCATATCTTCCTTGGTAACTGCTATCCCAACACTTCCATGTTCATCACGACACTAGGTGAACTTGGTCAAGTATTTGGAAATGGTATCACCTTTTTCCATTTTGATTTTGTGAAGCTTATCCTTCAGCAGCAATTTCCTTTGGTCACTATTGTTTTGATATAGTTCTGTCAATGTTTTCCACATTTCAAACGAGGTTACCTTTCCATGGAGACTGGAGACAATGTGGTCTCAAACTTCCTCAAGGATGATTCACCTTGCTTTCACCACATGCTTCCTCCACTCGCCCAAGTTTTATGTATCAATTGATGTTGGCCTGGGGACTCCTTGATCAATGACTTCCTTCAAGCCATTATCATCTACCACAACCTCCATTCTGTCCCTTCAAGTTATAAAATTCAAGCTGCCATCTAGCGCATACTTGAGCTGCAAACCATGGGACGCCATCTGTCGATTTTGAAGTATGAAATGCAAAATTTGAATTTCAATGTATCCTAGAAACTTAAAACTTAGTACTCTCCTGTAGTATATTGTTCTCTACTTTGATACCATGTAGAAAAACATGTATATTCACAAGCTCATGTAATCTACTAAAACAAGAGACGCGAATCTACTTCTACTCTTTACACCGGAAGCCCATAAACATAGAGAAAACAATAATTGACAAGAGGAAGATAATAAAATACACATAACACAAGAAATATTCGAGGAAATCCTCAGCCTAAAACCCCACTATATTCTTTGTATTAATATGGCAATTCAAGATGAAATTACAATGCCTGTTCTCACTAGAACAATCCCATCACTCAGCAAATTCATTCTCTGCCTCACTTAGCCAATTTCTCTACCCTCCAAGTCCCTATTTCCTTGCAAAATTCCAACTTAAAGGGAATTCAAGGCCCTCAAATATGTGCAATCCCTTCTAGTCCCAGTTCTTGATTGCATGAACTAAGAGTTGAACTCAGAAAAATCTAGAATAATTATTACATTGTCCCTGAACTCCAATCTCAACTGGGTCTTTCTCAAAATCAACATGCATGATTTTCTGATGGTGGAATCTTCAGTTAACTAGAGTAGCACTAATTAGGTAACTATTGTCCCAACTAACTGTTTACTCGCTATTAGTTCCTAAAACTAATTGAAACTAATTTAATTGGACTTAACTCAATAAACTGAGTTAACTAATCACAACTCATTCATAGCTCATCTTGAAATCCTATAAGTTAGGGAGAACATATACATGTCTTTTAAAAGACTTCCAATTCGACTTTCCTAAATTAATTAAGTTAATTAAACTTAATTAATTATTTTCAAATTGCTATGAGAAAATAATTCTATTTTAATTCAGAGTTTAATTCAAGGACAAATTAAACTGGAATTTCTTATTTCCATTTCTTAACATTATGATTCTAACACCCAAGAGTAATTTAGGAGGACATCCATTGATTCTCAGAAGACCATGGTTAGCTACAACTTATGATTTTATAAGTTGTAGACTTGGTTATATGTTTATTTCTGATGGGAGTTCAACAAATAAATTCACATTATATCCTCCTGCAAAAACACCAATAGAAGTAGAAAGTGAAGAATGGATAGATGATGATATTGATATACGACCAATATTTGTTACTTCACAAATAAATGAAGAAGATCATATTTTGAATTTAATGGAAAATAATGAGTCTTCCTCATATTTTAAATATAATCAAAGTTTTCAAGAACAATGTCATATTGAATATCTATCATCTCAATTAAGTTCGGTAGGGCTAAATTTTGATGATGAAGTTAGGGATCCATTATTTCTATGCTCATTTCCAGAAAGCTGGAATGGTTTAGTTATTGCCATCATTAAATCTATCTCTAGATCTAGTACTTTCAAATTTGATGATGTTGTTGGTGCAATCCTTAGCGAGGAAATGCAATAGAAAAGTTCCAATGAGACATGAGGTGATGTTTTGACTGTAGACACTAGGGGAAGAAAAATAGAAAGAGGAAAGATCCCAAGATATCGCAGTAAGTCGGGGAAAGGCAGATCCAAGTCCAGATCGGGGTTAGTGTATTGGAAATGTGAGAAGAAAGGACACTTGAAGAAATATTGTAAGTCTCGGAAGGGTAAAGAAGGAGACACGCAACAAGAAAACAATCACGAAGCAAATGTGACAGGTGATTTGTTGCAAAATGCTTTGATCCTTTAATTAGAAAATATTATTGATGTCTGGGTGGTAGATTCAGGGGTCTCATTCCATGCCACACCTAATAACAAAATTTTTCATAATTATGTTCAAGGAGATTTTGGATACGCTCATTTGGGTGATAATAAACCCTATAAAATCATTGGAATAGGTAAAGTTTTCATAAAACAGTAGAATGGAAACCAATGGCTATTGAAGGAGGTAAGGCATGTTGCAGATCTAAAGAAAAATCTAATTTCAACAGGGTAGTTGGGATATGAAGGTTTTGTAACTACTTTTACAGATAAAACTTGGAAGGTTACTAAAGGAGCCCTGGTAATAGAAAAAGGAGAAAATGTTGGTACCTTGTATTTATGCAATGGTATTTCTAATTTTGTCAATGATTTAACCTCTACAAGAGTAGATACAACATTGTGGTATCATAGGCTCAGGCACATGAGTGAGAAGGGGATGCAGATTCTTCACTCAAGAAATTTATTGCCAGGTTTGAAGCATGTTGATTTGGAATTCCGTGAGAATTGTGTTTAGGAAAACATAAGAGAGTCATATTCCTCAAATATGGGAAAGAAAAGAAGCACAAAAAAATAGAGCTTGTGCATATAGACGTATGGGGGCCTTCTCAGGTATCATCTCTTGGTGACTCTCGTTATTATGTTAGTTTTATTGATGATGCAACCATAAAAACATGGATTTATTGTATTCAAAACAAATTTGATGTATTTGATACTTCTAAGAAATGGAAAAATTTGGTTGAGAATGAGACAGGAAAAAGGTTGAAGTGTCTCAAATTAGACAATGGAGATGAGTATTGTAGCAAAGAGTTTGATAAGTATTATTTAGAGCGTGGAATTTACAGAGAGAAGATAGTCGGTAACATCCCAAGAAAATGGTGTGTCAGAAATGATGAATAGGACAATCATGGAGCTGCAAGGTGCATGAGATTATATGCAGGTCTGCCTTTACAATTTTGGTGTGATGTTGTAGATAATATTGTTTATCTAATAGATAGAGGGCCTTCAAGTTCCTTGGATGGAGTTATTCCAGAGAAGACATGGAAAGGTAAAAAGGTAAACTACTCATTTTTAAATTCTTTTGGCTGTGAAGCCTTTGTCCACATTAATAAAGAAAATAGAACAAATCTTGAGGCAAAATCAAAGAAATGTACCTTTATTGGATATGTTGTTATTGATTTTGGTTATCACTTATATGATTATGAAAATAACAAAATCATTAGGAGAAAAGATGTCATATTCAATGAAATTTTTTTGTATAAGGACTAGATGCAGGAAAAGAAACAAGAAAAAGAAAAAAAAAATACACAATGCTTGATGAGATCATAGAAAAAGTAAAGGTACCTAAAAATCATAATGATCAACATCCAGAACAAAAACAACAACCACAACAACAATAGACACCTAAAACACCTGAAAGTGGTGTTATAAGATCTACCAAGATAAGTAGACCCCCTCAATGATACTCTCCTTCATTATATTATGAATCGTTGACTGATTTTGGTGAACCAAAATGTTATGAAGAATCAATGTAGGTATAAACCAGGAAGAAGTGGGAGCTAGCCATGAAATAAGAGATGGAATCCTTGGTACAAAACGAGACTTGGGACTTAGTCATGTTACCTATAGGTAAAACAACATAATGGGTTTACAGGTTGAAGGAAGAAGATGGAGGTAGAAAAATGTATAAAGCTAGACTTGTGGTGAAGGGGTT
Organism: Pinus taeda; assembly: GCA_000404065.3. Lineage (NCBI taxonomy): Eukaryota > Viridiplantae > Streptophyta > Pinopsida > Pinales > Pinaceae > Pinus > Pinus taeda. The sequence goes on along the minus strand of APFE031603974.1, from coordinate 82,521 downwards.
TACACAGAAAAAAGGTGTATCCTTTGATGAAATATTTTCTCATGTTGTTAAAATGACTTCAATCATAATTATTTTAAGTCTAGTAGTAGCAAAAGGTTTGCATCTTGACTAGTTAGATGTAAAGACGACCCTTTTCCATGGGGATTTTGAGGAAGAGATATCTATGCAGAAGCCACAAGGATATGAGGTCAAAGGGAAGGAGAAACTAGTGTGCAGGTTGAATAAGATCTTGTATGGCTTAAAACACCCTCCAAAGCAGTGGTATCTAAAATTTGATAGGTTTATGTCCAAACAAGGTTATACTAGATGTCACTCTAATCATTGTGTTTATCTCAAAAGGAAAAATGATGCCAACTACATTATATTGTTATTGTATGTAGATGGCATGCTTGTTGTAGGGTCTAACATGTAGGAAATAAATGTGCTCAAAAGAAAATTACCAAATTCATTTGCAAAGAAGAATTTGGGTGCTGCAAAACAAATCCTTGGTATGAGAATAACTAGAGATAGGAAAAATATTAAATTAACATTATCTCAGAGTGAGTACATACAAAAGGTGTTGGAAAGATTTAATATGAAGAATGAAAAACCAATTACTACACCTTTGGCTAGCCATTTCAAACTAAGTAAGGAGATGTGTCCCAAGACTTAGGAAGAGATGGATTATATGTCTAAAATTCCATATGCATCAGCAGTTGGAAGCTTAATGTATGCAATGGTCTGCACAAGGCCTGATATTGCACATGTAATGGGAGTTGTAAGTAGGTACATGAACAATCTAGGAAAAGAACATTGGATGGTAGTGAAGTGGATTCTTAGGTATTTGAGAGGTACCACATATCAAGCATTATGATTTGGTGGTTCAAACATTACTATACATGGATATGTGGATGCAATTATGGCAGATGATAGAGATAATAAGAGAAGCACCATAAGGTATGTGTTTATTGTAGGTGGAACAACTGTCAACTGGGTTTCAAAATTGCAAAGTGTTTTTTCACTCTCAATGATAGAAGAAGAGTACGTTGTTGCTACAAAAGCTAGTAAAGAAATGATTTGGTTACAAAGGTTTCTGGATGAATTGGGTAAGAAGTGGGAGTTGGGTAGGTTATACAGTGATAGCCAGAGTACCATTCATCTTGCAAAGAACTCTACATTTCATTCCAAGACTGGACATATACAACTCAAGTACCATTTCATACGGTCAGAGTTGGAAGATGGACAATTGAAGTTGGAAACGATACACACTAGCCAAAATCTTGCAGATATGTTAACAAAAATTGTAACCAGGGAGAAACTGAGATTATTTTCAGTTTCAATTGGTCTTCAAGCATGACGATGAAGATGAGAAAAAACTAGGTCCAAATTGGAGTCATTTTCTAGCAAATGAAGTAGCGGTGGAGTTGCTATAATCAGTCTCCAAGTGGGAGATTGTTGGGTGTGGAGCTGATTATATTATTTATTCAAAGATATCATTGTATTGGACCCCAGTTTCTAATGGGGTGGAAACGTCACCCATTTTATCGTTGCCAGGGGAGTCTAGGGGGGGATGAAGGTGATTTTTATGAGCCCCCCCAGCGAAGTTTCAGGGGCAATGCCCCCTAAGCTAAAAGTAGATGTAAAATTGCCTTGTAAAATATTGTAGTTTTGTATTCAATATGATCCTTTCATTAGGTGGATGATTTATGTTTAATTTAGGGATTTTTTCCCTAGAAGGAAACCCCTCTCTATAAATTAGGGAATTGTATTGTGGTTATGTACATGTGTATTCTGAGCGAGAAAGAGAGAGGAGATTGTGTGATAGCGAAGAGGAAATTACAATGGATTTGTTGTAGGTTGTATCTCTTCATTTTGCTAGATAATATAAAGGAAGGACTGGCTATTTCTCCGTGCATGTATCCCAAATTGGGTGAACAATATATGATTGTGTCTCTCTTGTTTTATACAGTTTCTATGTTTATGTTTCTGCAACATTTATGTGTTCCATTGCTCCGTAATATGTAATTTTATAACAAAATTCTAAGGTCTCGAGGTTCTCAAATTCATCCAAAGTTTAGAGGTTCTGCCACCATCTCCTTTGAGTTTGGCATTACTACCAACTTTCACTATACGTCAAGACTCCTCCAATCACCTTTTAGCTCTACTTTCATGGACTTATGTCACTAGAATTTGACTCGAAATAACTCTTGATCTAGGAGGCCATTTGGAGACTACCACATACCGATGAAAACCTATTTCAGAGAACATTCTAGTGGATCAGGTCTGATGTAGTCTTTGAGCCCATTTTCTACCTGAAACACATACGTAAATTCCCTTCCTATTCCCAGCCTCAGTGCTAGTCTGGTTGACATCAATGCCAACATACCAAGTGCCACCAATCAATCAAACAATGTCAATTTTCTAACAATCCCCCCCTTTGGCATTGATGGAAACAACATAATCTCCCCCCGAAATGAGGCATGTCTTCTTCATTTTTGTTCTTCTTTGATGTAGTAGTAATCTTCTCCCCCTTTGGCATCAATGACAAATGATGCTCTTGAAAATTACCACTAAACCAATGCAACCTACTCTTCAATTGATCCCACATGTTGAGTAGCTTCCAACACATATTATGATCAAGTCATTTGGGAGGAGGAGTCACAACTCCTATCTGCTACCTGCAGTATTCAAAGGGTTCTCTTACTAGTGACTTAGTAAATATTTCTACAAGTTGGTCTTTAGTGGCCACATATTGGAGTCGAACAACATTAGTTACAACCTTCTCTCTTAAGAAATGGAACTTGATATGGATGTGATTTCTCTACGAGTGCATGAGAGGATTCTTAGAGATACTGATGGCACTAGTATTATCACACATGATTGGAATGGGATCAATCAACTCTACCTTAATGTCCTTCAAAGTCTACTTCATCCATAGAAATTGTGAGCAACAAGTAACATCTACAATATACTCTGCTTCAACAATTGATACAAAAATATAGTTTTGTTTCTTACTGACCCAGGATATTAAGCTGTTTCCCAAAAAGAATGTCGCACCAGAGGTGCTCTTCCTATCATCAATACTGCATGCTCAATCAACATCAGTATAAGCCTTCAACTTAACCTCTCTGCTTTTAGCATACCATAGTCCATAATCAGTTGTTCCTTGAAGATTGAAAATCCTTTTGATAGCAATGACATGACTTTAATGAGGAAAATCTTTAAATATGGCCACAATATCCACTGCTTGCATGATGTCTAGTCTTGAAGATTTGAGATACAACAAGCCTCCTATCATTTATTTGTACTCAGTATGATTTACCAGCAGTGTCTCATCTTCTTTACATAATTTGTAGCCTATAAACATAGAAGTGCTAAATGGCTTGGAATCTTCTAGTTGAAACGTCTTAAGAGTTTCTCGTAGGTTCTTAGATTAGGAGATAAACACCCCAATTTTGACGTAGAATTTTTTAATGCTAAGAAGAAGGGAAATTCTCTTATCATGGACATATCGAACTCTATCTGCATACAATTTTTGAATTGATGTCCCAATTGTTCCAAATCGCTACCAAAGATTATGTCGTCCACATACACAACTACAATTAGTAGATGATAATATTCAGACTTTATGTATATATTATTGCCTACAATACCTTTCTTAAAACCTTGTTGTTAAAGGTATCGATAGATTGTTGCATACCAGGCTCTGGGAGCCTGTTTGATTCCTTATAAGGCCTTTTTCAATTTGCACACAAACTCTTCATTTTTGGTGAGCGTGAATCCTTCTCGCTGCTCAATATAAACTTCCTCTTCCAGATTTCCATTGAGAAATTCTGACTTCAGATCCATATGATATTCCTTGATGTTTTTATTACTGGAAAAGGCAAGAAACATTCTGATAGCATCCAGTCTAGATATTGGTTCAAAGGTTTCCTCAAAATCTATCCCTTCTATATGGGAATACCCTTTGCAAGCTAATTGAGCCTTGTTCCTAATGGCTCGACCGTGCTCATTTAGCTTATTTCTGAAGACCCATTTTGTACCTATGAAATGTTTCTCTTTTGGTTTTGGAACAAGTTCCCAAGTTTCATTCTTCTCAATTTGGTTAAGTTATTTATTCATATCTCTCACCCAGAACTTGTACTCAATTTCATGAATGAGATTTTTAGGCTTGACCTAAGATAGTAGAGCAAGATTTACACAACTTGAACTACCAAAAAATTTCCTAGTCTGAACACCAAGTCTTTGATCTCCAAGAATTAGACCCTGAGGTTGTTCTTTCTCTACATACCTGGAAGGTGTTTTGGGCCTTGGAGTCATACTCATTTCCACATCTTCATTATTTGAATCTGTTTCATCTTGATCTGAGGGCATGATGTATGAACTCACTTCTCCATCTGAGTTCATGTTTCCTTTGGAGGAATCAAGTTGTGAAGCTTTTTCATCTACTAATACATCAATGCAATCCTCAACCTTTTTTGTTCGTTTGTTGTATCACTTGTATCCTTTACTTTGATCAGAGTACTTGAGTAATATACCCTCATCAGCGTGTGAATCAAAATTTTTAGGATTTTGATCATTCCTTTTGATAAATAATTTTCTCCCAAACACTTCGTAGTGTTTAACTGATGCAGGTCTCCCCTTACACAACTCATAGGGAGTTTTATCACTATTACGCCCGAGTTATGTTTTGTTTGGGTACACTATTGCTTGTGCTTCTTCTCCCCAGAATACGTGAGGTACATCTACTTCATCCATCATAGCTCGAGCCATTCCCTAGATCGTTTTGTTCTTTCTCTCAACTACTCCATCTTGTTGTGGAGTTCTAGCCACAGAATGTTGCCTTCTTATGCCATGCTCTTCACATAATTCTTCAAATTCTCTTGAAGTGTATTCTCCTTCTCTATCTAATTTTAAGCATTTGATCTTGGGATATTTGTAATTTTCTACTAGAGCTTTAATTTTTTTTAAATGTTTGAACGCTTCTAATTTTTCCTTTAAGAGAACGATCCAAGTGGCTCGGGTAAAATCATTAATAAACAACATAAAATACCTTTCTCCTCTTGGGCCTTTTTCTCTAGTTGGGAAGCACATATCTGTGTGAATTAGCTCTAGTGGTATATATGAAGAGAACTCTTTTGTCTTGAAATGATTCCTAGTCTTCTTACCAAATTGACATGACTTGCAGATTAAATTATTAGACCATGACAATCTTGGAAAACTTCTCACAACTCACAACTTTTTGACTCTTATTAGACTATCAAAATTCATATGACCAAGTCTCTTGTTCCATAACTAGGCTTCACTCTAATTACTCAAATAGAAACTTACTATGGAGTCATCAAACACACATACATTATTGTGAGTTCCAACTACTTTGCCCACCATCTCTCCATTTTCTTCATTTTGGATCTCACCGTCCTTGGATCGAAAGGCCATATTAAGGTCATCATCACTTGAATTCTTACACTTTGAAAATTATTCTTGAGTCCTTCTACATATAGCACATTTTGGGCTTTAGTCTTTTCATCAAAACTGACTATGCCCTTACCCTTAATTCTTGTTCGGGCATTGTTGTCGAAAGTGACATTGTTCCCTGTATATTTTATTTTAGCACAAGAAATTTTCTCTTATCCCCAATCATGGTCTTGGAGAAACCATTATCCACATACCATTTGTTTTCTTAATTATGTGTTGATAGAGTAAGTCCGCATTCCATGCTCGTTCCAGATTTTCGTTTCCAATTCTCCTTATCTTTTTGAAAGGTTGGCTGCCAAGTGTTCTGAGACTTACATGGGTACTCAAAATTGATTCTGTACTCACTTTCCTTGTGCCCAAAATTATTACATTTGAAATTCAACATCATTCATTAGAGGAGAGAAGGAATTTTGATTTTTGAGAGTAGAGTTTTCAAATCTAAAATTCAGATGCTTATTGTATTTGAAATTCATCTCTTTCAACTTTGATCCTTCTACAATCAACAACCTTATGTCTAAAGATGTGAAATTTATAAAAATTACCATAAAATAAATGAGAGTACTTGAATTTGGAAGGTTCATGAGTTTTTGCATGAAAGTACCTTTGTTGTTTGGTTGGTTGATTCATTCTCCATTGGTGTGGTTCCTTGCGGTAGATGGAGTTATTATTCTAGTGTTGGGCTCCTCTCTCGCTTGCTCTGTTTTTGTATTCATTTATTCTTTCTTAATACATATTTTCATAGCTATGAGGTTCCTCAATCTTGCAGACGTGAAGTTAATCTTTCCCATAGAAGATTCTTGTGGTATGGAGTATCCCATGCCTGTTTTGTTTCCCAAAGACCTTTGACTTCTTAGAATCTGATCTAGCTTTATTATTCCTTCTGTAAATTTTTCATTTATGCCTTTCTCAATCTTCATATTTTCAAGGTTCATTCTCAAAGAGATGATATCTTCGTCGAGAATTTGATGGATCTCTTCCCATTCATGGATCAAATTTTGAATAACTTCTTCCTTTCATTTAGATTTTTCTAATTTGACTTTCAAAGACAAAATTTAATATTTTCATGTCTTTGAGATTGTTTCCTTCTTTACCTTGAAAAACTCTTGTATTATATGCTTGTTCTCTTCTTCTAGTTTCTCACATGTTCCTTGTTTTTCTTCTACTAGAAAGGCTAAACTATATTTTCTTTTAATGGCTTCTTCGAGTTTTTTTCTTTTTGAAAAACAAGCTGCTCATTGTCAGAGTTGTACATACCTTCTTTAGAACGTTGTAGTTGTCCTTGTAGTTGCTTGTTATTTCTCATTGCCTTCTTTAACTCATCATGAGCACTAATGAGTTCCCCTTCAAAATCGACTACTCCTACTTCTTCTTCTTCCTCTTCAGAGTCAATAATATTTTGTTTCTTGGAGTATACTCCAAATTCCATAAGTAAATGCTTATCTAAATCATCTTCTGAAGAGTTTTCGTTGTCTGACTCTAGTGTTGAACTATCCTCTTTGGAGTAGAGCCCCTTTTTCTTTTAGAACTTCTTTTTTTGATGTTTCTGAGATTTGTTTCTGAATTTATCATCTTATTTTTTTGTCCTTTCTTTGTAAGGGAACTTGGACAAAACAATTCCAACTCTCCCACAGTCAAAGCATTTGAAGGGAAACTTCCCTTTATATTTTCTTGAGCCATGCTTCAATTCCTAGCAAATTGATCCAATTCCTGATCAGATTCACAATTGGAGCAATCTTCATGATATTTGTGCTCCTTGACCTTCTTGGACACTTTGAACGCTGCCTCCTTGGGTTCATACATCTCTCTTCTTACTCTCATCTCATAGGTTGTGAGAGTACCAAGAAACTGGTCCATCTTGAGATACTTTAAATTAGAAATTTCTTAAATAGCATAGACTTTGGCATTAAATATCATGGGTAGGGATATTAAGACCTTTAAACAATCATATCTTCCTTGACTTCTTCAGTAATTCCTCCAATCATATTGGTTACTTCATCAACTCTGAGGAAGTATTCTGTTATGCTTTCTTCTTCACTTGATTTTAAGATTTAAAACCTCATTCTGAAGGTTTGAATTTTGGCTTGATTGACTTTGTCATCTACTTCATTACTCTCATTGAGCTTCACCCACACTTCCTTGGCAAAATTACAATGAATAACCTTTACAATTTCATATTTTCTAAGGCCAAAGAGAATGACATTCATAGATTTAGCATTATTTCCATATAATTATTTGCCATCTGCATCAGTGGGAGGGACATCAGGGACATCATAATCTATTATTACAGAGCTCGAAAGATCTACTCCTAAATTTCCAAAAGGCATAGTTTGTCCCATCAAAGACTATTATCTTGCTTGAGTAAGCATCTTGACTCTCTTGCCTAGACATAATTCCTTATCGATCTACCTTCCAACAGTTAGATTGTTCTTGAAAGAACCTGGATTTGAGACCAACTGTTGGAATAATTAATTACTGAAAGGGGGGTGAATCAATAAGAGTGAAGTTCTTTCAATTTTAAGTATTTAACTCTTGTCACTACGGTTAGTTACTTGTGAGAGATTTAATTCACAATACAAATGATCAACAATATATGACATTCACATGTACATACAATTCATCGCATGATCATAATACACATATTGACACAGGTTTTTTTACATGGAAACCTAAAGGGAAAAAACCACCAATATGTTTATTATTATGATGTAAATTAAGCACCTACTTAATTACATAAGAAAAAATTTGAGCACCCACTCACAAGAGGCACCAATATCTTATGAATGCAGGCCACCACCTTCTCTAACCACTGTTCTACCTTTCATACAATTTTCAAACTGAAAACATAGGATATTACATATATAGAGAAATACAAATTTGATTCATTATAGTATCATACTTTTTCTCTTGGCCTTCCATGCTTCCACAAGAACACTCAGCCTCACATAGTAGTACTAGACCAATCTACCTCTTTTCTTTGAACTTTGCTCCTTGCTGCTCCTTTAGCTCTTAATCACAACTCTCTACAACACTTTGCCTCAATTCATCACTTGGCCCATTTTCTCAACATTTGCATGCTCCAACACACTCTCTTCATCTCACACAACAATATTGTATCCCCCACTTTGCTCAATTGTGCTCCTGTGTTTTGTTCCTCGGTTGCACACTAGTCGATGTTGCCTCTGTTTCCATCCACACTTCCTGAGAGTGTACTCTTCAACATAGTTCTCCACTATGTTGTTTCATTTAACTTGGCCAATGCTCCTGTATTAAATAATGGGAATGGGATCCTAAGCATTTCTCCACATTGAGAATTAATCCTCAGTCAAACAACGCAATCCAACTAGGCTCCCCATGCTAATTAATTTTCGACAGAGCTTGAAAGGTACATTAGCATGGATTCTATGTTCTTCACTTAATTCACTGAGGCGTGCACAAAAGATCATAGGAAGCTTTATTTCAACTCAAGATAGACCTTAATCTCTTCTCTACAAATCCTAGTCCTCGCTTCCTTGACCTGACGATCTCTATCATCACCATTGCTCCCCGGACACCAACTCTTCTGCACACATTTACTCTAATGCCAACTCGTACATACACATACACATCTATGCTGCAATATCGAAGCCCAAAATCTCGTAACACTACACCACAATGCAATTTCAGAGCCCAAACATTTCGTAACTTTATTATTAAAATGTTATGATATCATGAAATCCTTACTGACCTTTAGCCCCCTTCATTTAGCAACTTCTTTTTTTTCCTCCATAGGACTTGGTGCTATGACCAATGACACAACACTTAGGTGCTAAGGCCTTCAGGCTCCTTTTAGGGGCCTATATCCTTGTGTATTTTCTCTCACCATTGGTTCTTTTGGCTTACGCCAACACATTGGAAGCCGTTGGTATCGTAACTTTTTCAAAAAGAAAATTACAATGGAGTTCTGAAATCATCGTCCTCTGATATTATCATAGCACTAAAATGTAATATTTCTCTATGCCCTTGGTTCTTTGGATCTCCACAACCAAAATGTTGAATTTGACTACCACATGTCCTCTACACAAACATGTCATGCTAACATCATCTTCCACTGTCAACTCCTCAAGGCCAATCACCTGTTTCCATATGTCCTATCAGAGGAGAGACAAATGGTCCCTCGTTCTTTGTTTGCAACAAATTTCCTTTGTAACTCCTATTCCTCAAAACCCTCGATGCTTTCAAAAGAAATCAATTACTAAGAACTTACGAGATTTTGATCTCCTAAACGTCAAAATTCGCTTGCTCCGAGGTTCCCATATGTTGCCTGCTTAAAGGTTCCGATATGCTTCCTGCTCATTCCTTCCAATATCGGGTCTTGATGTTATGCCTGCTCCAATATTCCAATTTTGCTTTCTTCCGTGGTTTTGAGGTCCCAAAATTCAGGATCTGAAATTCAACCCTTCTACCCTGGTACCGGATCAGAACTTTCTTAGAAGGGAACTACATTGAGGTTATGAAATTCTGAGCTCCCAAGGTTCTGAGCCATCTTATGTTCTGAGTTTCTGCCACCATCTCATTTGAGTTTGGCATTACTTCCAACTTTGATTATACACCAAGACTCCTCCAATCACCTTTTAACTATGCTTTCATGGACTTATGTCACTAGACTTTTACTGGGAATAAATCTTTATCCAAGAGCCCATTTACATACTTCCACATATCGTTGGAAATCTCTTTTAGGGAAATTTCTAGTGGAGAAAGTCTGATGTAGTATTTGAGCCCATTTACTACTTGGAAAATGGATGAAAACTCCTTTCCTAGACTTTTCCTCAATGCTAGTATGGTTGACATCAATTCGAACATACCAAGTTCCACCAATCAATCAGAAAGTGCCAATTGTCAAACAAGTTCAACATGTTAAGTGCTTGGAATATTACTTGGTTTTCTTTCTCCCTCCATAAATTGTAAAGAGAATTTATGAGTTTTTGATTCTGCATGGCCATTTAGACCACAAACTTCAAGAGTGATATTTCCCTCTTTTGCAAATGGAGTGCCTCATTTAAATTTAACATGCCAAGAACATTTTATCTGTTTGTTACCTTTACAATCATTTACAACATAATCTTATGGAAATATCGTCTTCCATAGATTTGAATATTATTTTGCATTTATTTAATGATTTTTATCTTTCAACAAGTTCTACACTATCTAATTCATCATCTTCATGTAAATGAGCACTAACTTCATTTACTTGGTTGATTAGAAGGATGTGGGAGACCAAATGCATCAAGAATTAACATTTGTTGTTTACCCTTCTTAAGGTGACCAATAGGAGACATTTTTTAATATTTACACATATTCAATCAATAAAAACAAAGTTACTGATAAAACTATGACTATTACCTCAAAATAAGAACGCTAGTAAAAAATCCCCCACAAAAATGAAAAAAATAGCTTGAAAACGAAAAGTGTTGATGTTGCATCACCACCTTTTTTTCGAGGTAAATTCTCAACATTTTTTAAAAATGATAGTAAAAGGCAATAAAAGCCAATTTTTTTGATGCAACAAACACCTTGAAAGTGAAAAGTGTTGATGATGGAATAATGTCTTTTTTCTTTGGGGTAAATTTTCAACAAATGGTGTAAAATATAAAATATCATGACTCCGAAAAACCTTAAAATTCCAACAATTTTCAGGCATGTCATTAAAGATAAAATATTATGTCTCTGAAAAGCCTTAAAATTCCAACAATTTTCAGCCATGACGTTAAAGATAAAATACTTATAATTGTTTTCAACCATAGGATTAAAGATAAAATATGACAATTTTTCAACCATCACAATAGGAAAAATTATATGACTAAAAAAAAATTAAACACGAACACCTGAATGAAAGAATCATTATACCAAGAGTATTTCTTTTTTAATGCTGAAGGTATAGCCATTTTAAAATATTAGAATTTAACCTAAGATAACTTGACATATCACAACAAAAATTTAAAAATCAATGATCAAATTGACACATAGTGTAGGCAAACATGACCTATTGCAATGAAAGTTTAAAAATCAACCATGAAATTGACACACTATAGGGGTAGACTTGATCCATTATAACGAAAAATTTAAAATCAACTATCAAATTGACACATAATGGGGTTGGGTGTAGAAATTTAGTGATAGAATTGTAACTTCTCAAGAAATTTAATCTAAATCAAGAGACATAATTATACTATACTTCTCTGTGGAGATTAATTCACAATTTAGAATAATATTTGCAAACATGCATCATCAAATATACAAGTACAAAGATGATTCTACTGGAAATAAACTGTTAAAAACCCCTTTTCCTGCTTGCATTATTCTGAGGAATAGAGATGTATTATAATTTCTAGCTCAATCTGAGCTCAACCTACAAGTGAATAACCTATCTATATGAATACACTCATGTTACCTGCATAAGTGCAGCCTTCCGTACTCACACTACTTCCTATATTCGCGCTGCTACCTGCACTCACTCCTATTTCCTTGCACAATTATTGAGGAAATAGGCTCCTATTCCTTAGGAATTTCCTCCAAATTGATTGTGCAATTGTCAAGGATTGATCACTTTACCAATAATCTAAAATGTACACTCAATCTAGTATGTAATTAATTGCACATTGCCTTGGAATCTCCACCACAATTAAGAAATTCAAATTCCTTGCATGCATGAGCTATTTTAGGATGATTGATCAGTTAACTAGATGATCACTAAGTTAGATTGTTATCTCACTACACAAATGATCTTCCACTAGTTCCTCCAAGAATTAGAAGTAGTTTCATTGAAAACAACTTCAAATAACTAGCCTTGATTGCTCCAAATTGACAACCACACATGCTTAAGTCAACTCCAATTCCTCTAAGTCAAATTTGTTAAGTTAAATGAGTGACACGAGCCATGTCACCTTAGTTAATTGCCTCCAAGTTGTTTGCGGATGTGGAGATCTTGAATTTTCTCAATTTGATGAAGGCAAAGTCAAATTGAGCCTTTCTTGCTACACTTCTCAACACCCCCTCTTAGCAAGAAATGGATTATAAACCACCCCTATAATGTACCTATGGATTGTACTGTAACACTACCTATCACTATTGTTTCTGCTACTGCGGCAACCGCAAATGAGAAACATAATTAAAAAAAAAACCTAAATCAAATGTGTATGTAACTATCAAGTGGGAAAACTATGTTGTTGTTGACTCTTCTACTGAGCCTTTAGATTGCAACTCCTCAATAATTCACTTAGACTGATCCTTGTGTTATTGAATACTGTGGGCCTACATAGCAAGGTAATGATCCATGAGGAGAACACTTCAATGGACACTGCCCAATTCTTGGCAACGCTGGGTTAAGGCTCGCCACCCCACCTCACTTCTAGAGTTATAATTGCATGCATGGTGAAATATGATCTACTCATATTTTTGTTGCAACCTCTCTATTGTTTCTTCCATGCTACTACTATAAATACTACAATAATGAGTCTTATCTCCCCAGATCTTAATGTACTAGCTTCCACAGGGATGCTCCCTCTGAAATTAGACTTCCTATGAGTCTCAATCTCTCTATGGGAAATCTCTCTGCTCCTTAATCTACCAATATCAATTATCACATCTCCTTTTTGTGTCACTGAACATTGGCTCACCACCCACTAGCAACCTTATCGCTCCATTAAAAAAAATTGTGCATAAGGTGTTCTAGATCTGCCCTGAGCTCAGGCTCCATCAATCTGCTTTCTGACACTCCATGGCTCCTTTCATGTATACTTTACTTGAGGTCTTCAATTCGTTGCATATTGGATATGAAATTAACTATTCACAACTACATTTCTAAATAGTGCTAAGCATTCTAGATCTTCCCTATCTCTATGACATATGAGCTGTTATTGTCACTCTTCTTAAGGCTTTCATATCTTCCCACATACAATCACTCCTTGGCTGATCTACAACTTCTGCAATGAGTCATCTTATCTTTGTTTTGTCAAACAACAAACCAGTCAACTAGAGCAGCAAAACCATCCCAGTTGACTACTCTTGGCTGCTCCAAAAGTCAATCCTTAGGGTACCAAAATAAAACTCACTTGTTGTGATAATTCTGCCACTTGTCCACAATACATAGGGCAACTAGACAACCACTAACATGCATCAAACACACAATACATAAGTTGAATACTTATTCTAATGTGAATATTTCTCTGATACCATGTAGAAATTTGGTGATAGAATTGCAACTACTCAACAAATTTAATCTAAATCAAGAGACAAAATTCTACTCTACTACTCTGCAGAAATTAATTCACAATTTAGAACAATATTTGCAAACATGCATCATCAAATACATAGGCATACAGATATTTCTAGGGGAAAGAAACTGCTAAAAATCCCTTTGTTTGCTTGCATTAATCTAATGAATAGAGATGTATTACAATTGCTAGCTCAATCTAAGCTGAACCTGTAAGTGAATAACCTATCTCTTTGTCTGAACCCGCGTTGCCTATACTCACATAGTTATATGGATTCGCAGTGTTTCCTATACTAGCACGGCTTCCTACACTCGCTCCTATTTCCTTGTGCAACTCCTAAGGAAATATGCTCCTATTTTTTAGGAATTTCCTCCAAATTGATTGCACAATTCCAAAGGATTGATCACCTGACCAATACTCTAAATTGTACACTCAATCTAGCATATAACTAATTGTACATTGCCTTAGAATATCAACCACGACTGAGCAATTAAAATTCCTTGCATGCATGAGTTATTTTGGGTTGATTGATTAGTTAACTAGATGATCGCTGAGTTAGACTGTTGTCCCACTACACAAATAACTTTCCACTAGTTCCTCCGACAGTTAGGACTAGTTTAACTAAAAACAACTTGAAATAACTGACATTGATTACTCTAAACTAGCAATAACACAATCTTAACTGAACTCCAACTCCTTTAACTCAAATTTACTAAGCTAGCTGAGTGACAAGAGCCATGTCACCTTAGTTAACTTCCTCTAAGTTGTATGTTGATGTGGAAATTCGAATTTTCTCAATTTGACCAAAGAAAAGTCAAATTGAGCCTTTTCTACTACACTTCTTAACATCTGGTTGCTAGTGGAGGATCTCCGTGCAACAAAATAAAATAAAACAAAATAATAAATAAGTAGATAAATAAATAAAAATGAAAAATAGGAAACAAAACAATAATTGAA